>LVTN01000007.1:234890-309274 GCA_001649415.1 Musa itinerans
CTCCCGCTGTTGCTGCCTCCTTACACTCCCGCTGCCGCTTCCTCTTTTCTCAGTCAGCACCCCCTTACATTCCTCTTCCTTCTTCTCCTTCCGTATACTGTTAACAGTATACTAATAATAGTATTTGTATTTATTAGATTAATAATATATTATTTTAATTTTAATACTATTAATTTTCTTAATTTAATAATATATTTTTATTTAAAATTTTAAATAATTATATTTATTAATTATATTATATATTTTTATATTTTAGCGCCTCGCTTCGCTCGGGCGAGCGCCTAGCGCCTCGGGCGTTTTTGGACCTTAGCGCCTTTTGGCGCCTAGCGCTTTTTAAATCACTGAATAGAAGTACTGCAATAGTAGCATATCCTGGTTTCCATCATAAGAGGGCAAGAGGAAACTGCCAACAAATATCAGTATTTATGCAACACTGACCACTTCTTAAATAACCAAGTCCTAGTGACACATCTAATCCCAAAATAAAGCTGTTCTTTCTGATCTTCTCAAAGGCCACGGTGTTGGTGGAATTTAGAATATATCCTCTGTAATATCCAAGACACAGAACCTTAACATACTAAATTTAACAACTGCAAAACTTAATACCTAATTTATGGATCACAAATGAGCAATGTTCAATTAAAGTTCAAATATTTCATTTTTATCCAGAAAGGAAAGATATATTATATCTTTAAAGTTAAACGTCTACAAAATGACCTCAAAAGGTCAGCATACAACATGGATTCCAAATCCGAAGGAAATCTCTCCTTCCAAAAAACCCTCCATTCTATCTAATCTACCTCTAGTTGCAGCCCAATTGGCAGTTTGGTTGCCTTCTCTAAAACAGTGAGGACAAGAGAAGAACAAAAAATGACTGATCAGATCAAAGATATCAGCCAAGGTATTTGACATATTCCGTGGTGGGAGTTGATGTTTAGTGATGCAATTTACAAGAATTGCTGAATCAAGCTCCAACTGGATTTTTAGGCCAACTGGACTTTTAGGAACTCCACTTGTAGGGCCAAGATAAGACCATATTTCACTGCTAAAGCTTCACATTGCAGAGGCGAGCATCCTGGCACATACTTGAAGCCAGCAGGTATTTATGAATTTACGAATTATTGATGATGATGCCACACAATACAGAGTTACCATTTTTCTAGGGAATCATATCAACCCTGTTCCAGTTGATACTTGATAACAAGCAGAAATCCTTTAAAAGGGTGGTTGCAGCAGTTATTAAAGTGCAACTGGTGAAGAAAGAACCAGACCAAGTTGGTTCAGACCAGATTTAAGGTAAATTTAGAAATTTTTTATTTGTTTTCAGTCAATTCATTTATAGTCCTAGAGCTCTTGCTGCCACAAGTTCGATAGCTCTCTTCACGACTAGCTACTAAGATGCTGATCAGAAAAGTGAAAAGGATGCAGCAGTGGGATGTGATTGAGCAATCTACATTTAAAAAAAGGTTTTCACCTTTCCTTAAAAGAAATACATGAACTTATATGATATATCATTTTCTTTTATATAAAATATGGGCCAAATTGAATAGGAGAAGAGAGTATTCCAAATCTATCATAATAAATTGAAAGTTACTGACCACAGTACAAAGATTTAGCATAAGAGAATTGGATAGAACCAAAGTTCTGAATACTGTACCGTACCGATATACTGATCAACTGTCGGTACAATATGCACCGAGCATACCGACACATGATATACTAAGGTGTACCGATGTATCACCCGTACCGGTCCTCTATCGGACCAGTACATACTGCTCGTACCGAGCGATACGGTATGGTATTGCAAACTATGGATAGAACACAATTAAGTGGATGAGAATCCTGGAACTACCAATGTCTATCATTATACCAAATGTATTTGGTGCCTATGAACCCTAAACCAGTTAAACACATCACAAGAATCAAGTTTCTGAAATTTCAGACCAAAAAGGTTGGAGAAAAGGTCCCACCCAATTTATAATCAGATGAATACATCCAATTAAAATTTCACCAAAAAACATGGTATATTATTTGTGGATGTGGCACCAGGTCGGGTGCCACAGATTTCATCCAAACCCAAACCTGACTAGGTATTTAGAAATCTGAACACAAATGAAACCCAAATCAGTTGCCTAGTTGCCTACCATTCCCATTCCAAATCCTATTAAAGGGCTAATGAACCCGGTTTAAGTGAGTCCAGTAGACTCAGGTATCTGAAATAACCCGACTCGTTGTCACCCTATCTCACACCAGGAATAACAGTAGATGGGGCACCCAGGAGCTAATTATCCAGGTATTTGAATCCAATAGAGTTTCATTTTCCTAAGTGAACCTGTGACAAACTCTATTAAAGAATAACCCAACCTGGTTTAACAGGGTTTGGTAGACTACAACTAGAAAATTTTGACTCATTGCATCCTGGGTAGACCAGGATAACCAAAAACACTTGACCAATCATCATGCCTAGTTGTCCCTATGCAACTAGAAAAACCCATAATCTCAAAACTTCCTATCTCATAGTATCTTAATAACTTAACAGGACTACCCATTCACAAGTCCCTCTGGATAATGAAAAACAAAACAATGAAGCTATAACAAAAAAAATTGGAATTTCTAAAAGAACAAAAGAGTGGCATAACAATTTTCCTTTTACTTATGTGCCTCTTTGAGGGCAAGCCTAGCAATGTTATTCCTTTGCGATTTAGAAGATCAGGGTTCGAGTCATGGAAACAATCTCTATCTCTATATTTAGAGGTAAGACTATAAACATTCACCTCTCACAAACCTCACCAATCCCTCGTAAACGAAGGACTCATGTGCATCTATGAGATGAACAAAACTTCCTAACCTAAGTAGACATTGTCTTGCCATTATTTTGAAAAGAGTACAAAAGATAAAATTTTCTACTTGTAACTAGCTTTACGTACATCAGACAAGTCTATTCCATAGTTTAGGAATTTTGTAACAATAGTAGTGTGCTAATGGAAGAGGGTAAGCCATAGTGTCATGGTGTCAGGGTAACATCACTTATTTGCAATCTAGGAGACTAGAATTGACTCACAGAAATAGTCCATTTAATTGTAAGGGTAATACGACATACTGTCATAGACAACTATTGCGCGCCCACAACACCTTCGTCAATAAATCGTTCGTCGCTTATGTTTGCTTGTACAGTTGTTAGGCACTATGTTTTGCCTAGATTTTGTGTGTTTTTCCTTGGTTTTTGCAAGCTTAGGGTGTTTGCAAGGTTGCACAGTGATTGCTTGTCGAACAGAGAAAAACTGAGCCAAACCTTCCCCGTTTGCGCTTGTCGCAGCTTGATTTCTCAAGACTACGGTGTGAAACATCACCCATCTCAACACCTTGGAACCCTCCAAGTGGCACAGGGATAGATGGGGTTCTAGGGTAGCATTGGACCCTACTTAGATTCATAAGATTGTACGCAAAGTGTGTGTAGGCTTGCCTAACACCCCAACACGCGGTTGAGCTACCATTTGTGGACTTGCGGTTTTTTTTTTTTTCTTCCAAACTTCTTGTTTTCTACATGTATTCCAACTATTTGCTGAATTGCTTGAATGTTATGTTTGAGCAAAACATCGAGACTTGTCTGTCACTCGTCTTTGAAACTAAACATCATTTATTTTTTGCCGGTGCTTTGGGACCTAAGCAATGTTACACTTAGGCGGACCTTTTGCATACGAATATTGGTAGAGTGTCTCACAACTTAAGCAATTCTAGCTAAGCAGATAATACGTTGACCCTCCATAGATGTCACATTGGGAAGAACCTTGTGTACAGGGTTGCCCTTTTTTCTAGGATGTGCTGATAGAAACTCTAATAGTCATTAAACATTGTTGATCTTCAACAAAGCTTTCCACTCTTAAACTGTGGTCTATAGCAGGTCAAACAACAACAGGAAATGCTTAAATAATGATGATAACATCAATTATGATAATTCAAAAATATATACAAAAGAATATATATGTATCACCTGTTTCTGTACACGCGAAATTTCTGGATCTCCTGACAGTTCCCAAATTTAGCACCTTAAATACGACTAAAAGAATCAAGACAGGAATTTTTTGAAAGCAGAAGCAGTGAAAGTGCACAGTACAACTCCACAAGTATGAATCTAAAATAGTGCCAATGTAAATGAGGAAAATTTCACCATACCAAGATATACTTTGACAGGATGCAGAAATGAAACATTGCGGGTATACCCAAATTGTTCGTGCCTATGCCAAGAAGTGCACTGAAAATCTGATGCATGAACATACAAAATAATTTCAGGACCGTCTACCACTTTCAAAGATAAAACAAGTAACAAAATCAAAACATCTGCCTTAAACTGAGCTTTTTACCCTTGTCACCACATCTTGTATGGAACTCCTTCAAAAAGTCAGCAGCACGATCAGAGACAAATAGGCTGAAGAAATCCTCCACAAGGAGCTAATATCCATAAAATTTGTATGTTATTAGGAAGTCTATGGAGCATGATGGAACTAGTGTGTCAATAGATATAATTTCTTCATTACCGGAAACTTTGACTCAGCAACAATTGCAAAATGTTCAGGTACTGCAATGTAAACCAAGCAAATTCCATTGGTTGATGCAAAAGAGAAATAAATGGAGAAGAAAGTAACTATTTTTTTATAATACAGAAACTCAGAAACAGAAAGTTTTTTTCTCCCAAAAAAGACAATTATTACATGAAAAAGTTCTTAAAAGTGTTCATTTATCATGAATAAATTGTGACATGACATACCCTGACAGATGCCAATCACTACGAACCTTTAGGAGCATCAATGTCCTCGATGGTCCATGAAAAAGGATTTTGAGATAATGACTTGTTAACATTTTCTTCACCTTCATTCTCCTGAATTTCCAAAAGCCTTATGGAAATGTCGCTGTCAACTTTACCATTAGGGATAGATTTAAATTCTTCTGACAATTTGGCATCCTTACTTCTGGTCCAAAGAAAAGTATTAAATCAATATATGGTGATAATAGAGAATCCCACAGGCCACAGCTAATTTTCACAAGCATAACCTGTTCGACGACGATGAATCATCTAGCAATGCTTTACCTCCCTTCACTTTGTCAAATATAATAATGGCATCATCTTGACTGCTGGCCTCCAATTTTGTATCCTAAAGTGAAACAGGGTAATAATGTATAATTGATTCATAAGTTGAATAACTGAAACAAAGGAATTCTATAATGGAATGCATATGTAAAAGCTTCTAATAATAGAGTTAAAATAATCAAATAATCGATTTCTGCAACTACAACTTGACCTCATTCTCAATAGGAGGAAATCATCCACCTTCTTAATTGCTTGTTTAATTTGATCCACAAGTACAACTGTATTAAATTCTTGAACCTAAAATTTAGTTGTAGTTTCAACTCCTACAAGATGGGAAACCATGGAATTCCTTGAATATATCAAATAAATCCAAGCACTTGTATAATGTGAAAGTGCCTGGAACCAGATCTCTTATATAACATGGCACAGCTATATCTTTTCCAACACGGGATAATGAAAAATAACATCAAAAGTGTTAGGTATGTGATTCTTTCTGTCAAAAAGAACTTGACATCTAAATTAGAAAATGACAAATTACAATAACTTTCACCTCTATAAGACATGGCTTCTTAAAGAAGCAGAAGTTACTATTGTGTGAAAAGTATCCTATTTTTAATAGTTTGTTATTCCATAAAACCTCAGTGAAGTAGAAGTAATAGTTTGTTATTCCATTTAACAATTCACCCATAAGTCGTGGGTGAATTGTTCCCTATTTTTAAAAGCTCAACATTCCATAAAAGCTCGATAACAAAGACCTCAACTAACTCTACAAATTCTTAATAGCTAAATAACTTGCATAACAACGACTGTGATAAGATTTTTGAAGACTAACTAGACTCAGTAAGGAACACTGCTAGTGCCTAGAATAGCAACTTAAATAATCACAAAAATCTGAAAATCACTAGAAAATGCAAAAGGAATAAATTATTAACTGTTGTCCTCTTCTCTTATTGACTTTCGTAGTGCTGACAATGATCCTCATATAAACCATTTACATTAATTTTATGCTCTCATAATCCAGATCAGAACCGACAGATGTAGCCAAGGGCTTCATGTCACTTAAACAGGACCCATTCAATTAGCATGGATTGACCCCACAGTAGACAAAAACAAACCCTGTTTGGTGATACTGGGGCTAGTTTGACGTAATGTTCAGGGTTTAGGTCAAGGCTGAACCTCACTGTAACAAGTAGTTATCATCCAATATATATTATCACTTCAATCCATGAATATTTCCACAATCAAAATATCGACTAGAAACTGATTTTTAATCGATTTCCTAAAGCCATCCACTAGGACTCAGTAGTTGGAGAACTGTTAACGGGAAACCATGTCTGTCACCAAAAAAAAGGATTACCTAATGCAATAGCTGGTCTCTATCTTAGAGCCGCAAGCTATGGATTTTATGCTAGCCATTCAGTCTGATACTGATACGATGAGCCAGGATTTCCAAGCATGCGACATATATAGTCTGCTCATTTACAGGTACATACACAGCATGTAATTGTACTAAAACCCCCAACAATTGCTTGCACTAGATGAGCATGGTTTAAAAAAAAAAAAATCATTATGCATCGACCATATACTGGTATATTGCAGTATCAACCATATCAGTCAACGGTGACAAATTAAACAATATTTGACCGTTTTTCATTGCTGTGTTAAGGCATAAAGTACTGAATCAATCCAACAAGGATGCAGCATGGTTGGTGATACCAAGTTTAAAAAACCTTGGCAATAGTACACTGTTTAATAATAATAATAAAAACTGTCATGGTGGAGAGCATTCATATATGTTGCTTCAAAATATTGATCAAAACCTCAATAAACATCTAAACATAATCAACATATCAGGGAAAAATGAACTGCTTACCTGGGCTCTTACGTCACCACCATGTTGCACCCAGACATCAATAATAAGCCGGTATGCTTCATCCCGAGTCAAGAAAGATCCAAAAAAGTACTGCCAATTATAAATTAAATATACAAGAAATTTATAGCCAACAATGAAATGTCCACTGTTTCTATTCTCTGAGTAACCAACAAATTAATAGCACAAATGACCTTAAAGGACAAACTATGTCAGAATGTGTACAAATTGAAAAAATGGATATTGATTGACCCAAAGCTTTGTTACCCTTTTCACTCCAGCAAGAATCTCAATGGCATTATGAAAGATTGCGACTGTCTTTGCTTTACGAACACAAGTTACCTCATGGAAAGGAATTATTTTCTGTACAACAAAACCATATTAATACATCAAATTATCCAGTCAACAATAACAACAAAAGCTTGCAACTATTAGATCAATTATCAAGAGCAGAATGGAGGACTGTCAGCAACATGCTAACTTCTACCCCAGTCATGCCAGCCAAATGCGAATTTCTACCACAGTCAAAAGGATGAAAGAGATAATATGTATCTTTCTAGAAACATACATCAGAAATAACCAAAAAGAGTACGGATAATGAGGCTATCTCAACCATTGAACCTAATTCCCACATCCATTCAATTACCTAGGAAAATCAGTAAGAAGTTTGATTCTTGCCAATAGAATAGCAAACAAAATGTTGGCACAGTTGGACTTAAAAAGTAACTTTTTATAGGATAGTTTTTAACAGGTTGGTATGGCTGTAAGCCAACATATAAAAATCCAGCTCTAATCGGATTCACTCAAATACTATCCAATTCCTTGTCATCCCTAGAAACAATCCAGTGCATTTAAAATTCAAGGCTTGAACAATAACGAAGCTAGAACACTGTGGTTAAAAAAGTTCAATAAGCACATGATACATAGATGAGACGTCTATACCAGGAGAAACTGATTATCCAATTCAAATGGAAAACATTAAAAATCAAATGATAAGTGTCTGTAAGAATAAACAAGGTATCTCTACTGAAGGCCAAAAGGCATAGGCATTAACGATAACAAAAAAGTGAATAAGACAGTAAAAGGCTTGCATATAATTATGACTCTACGTAGTAACTGGTATGTAGCATTATCTGAGAAACAACAGCAGAAGCTCAAACATACATAAGAAATTCAAAACATGCTCATGGCTCTCAAAAAAAGAAAAAAAAATCAACTCAAATAAATTTTGGTCGCGTACCAAACAAGTGTCACGTTACATAACATCAAATGAATGTCAACAGGAATCTTTACTATATGTGGTGGCATACCAGAACAAGAAAGAAGTTCAAAGCATTTAAATAGTTGAACATATTCCATTTTTACCTTTGTCTCAAATCCAAAAATGTTGGAATAAAAGCAGATGTGGTGGGTAAACAAATACATATGCCCCTGTGAGAAAAACCAAAAAAACACACATTACTATAAATCTAAATCATTTGTTACCATCATGAACAAAATGGTGACTTGTGCACTTGTCAATCTTAAGGAAATCAAGAATCAAAATACAGCAACAACAAGAAGCCATAATGTCCCAACTATTTGGGATTGGCAAATCAAGGCATCAAAATGAAAAGGATTAAGTAATTCAGCAGCCAGGTAATCCAAGCATGATAGATAAATACACGAAAAGCAATAGTACCTGAAGAAGAATATTTTCATGGATGGCACAATTAAAATCTTGAAGAAGAACCTATACATATAATGTTCACAATTAGAACCTTCACTAGACAATAACCAGAAAGAGAATAAAACTGCATATCATAAATGGATGACGTAGTTTGTCACATAGACAAGAATGCAATGTAAAGCACCTACGATGAGTGCCATGACAGAATCAAAATTTTACCTTGTATAACAATGAATCAGAATGTCCTGCTAGGCAATTCATGGAGAAGAGAATACATGAAAGAAACTACAGTCCATACCATGAGCATATACAATGACGAAGCATCTGAAACGAAAGTTATACAATAACTAATCCATCAACACGAAATCAGGCTTACCTGACAATGTGTGTGACATGCTTCTCATATTTTAAATGTCAAAATGATATCATAGCAATTCTTATATTTATTTAGAAGCAAAACAAATAATTTATCACAGTGAGAAGGGTAAACTCTGGGTAAACATAAATGTCTTCATGTACAATTTATTGATTCCAAGTGAAATGTCCAAGCCGGTGAGACGAAAAAGAAGTCTGATTCTGTGATACTATTGTTGTTCAGCTCCAGAGATAGTTGTAAAGAACATTTCCTCAATTAAGTTCTCTTAATATAAATCTAAAAAACAAAATCGAAAGTTTGGAATTGAAAATAGGATAAATAAATTCGCGCACTGAACTCTGATATTGAATCTAGATTTTCCCGGAGACAATGAGCCCAGAAATATCTGTAGAGAATGTCCGCTCATCATCCATCCATCATTGTTAACAATGAAAAAGAAACACGTAATCCTAGCAGAGTTTCCACACAAATCTGAATGCAAGAACTCAAAAGATTACCACAAAACCTACAAGCTAGACGAAAATATCATGAACAGCACAATGGTAACAAAGTATCGGCTAGATTAAAACTCGAATCCCTCTTACATCATCCGGCGAAAGACGAAACAGAAACCTGTACTCCTCACTCCTCGTCGACAGGACCTGGGTCAATCAATACAATCAACACCAACAACCGGCAATTCTGAGCCCAATTCGAACTCGAAACCAAAAAATGTCGTAAGTGAGACGAAGAACGGAGCGTCCTACCAGAGATTCGGCGTCCTTCCGGTCGGAGGGCTCGCTGGACTGCGCCGACGACGTCTCGGAAGCCGCGTCCCCGTCGGGCTTCGCGGCCGTCGGCGCCGGCGAGGGGCGTTGCGCCTCCGGATTCTCCGGCGGATCGGTGCCCATGGATCCGGATCCTAGGGTTCCGATCGAACAGGGGGGACAGGTGAGGAGGAGTGGACCTTTGGCTGTTACTCGAGCTCTCTAATTTAATGAGTTGCCAGTGTCGTCTCCACTCCCCGTGTCCGTTATATAAAGAGACATGGAAGACAGCCGGGGGCAAAGCGAGACGAGGACGCCTGCAGAGGGGAGATGAGTGCACGAAAGGAAGCGGTGCCCGTTTTGGAGGGGACCCGATAAGGGATTAAACCTCCATCTCCCCCTCTTCACCCTTTCCGGTTTCAGATTCGGTGAAAATATATCCGATTCGGATCCGATAGTAGAAGACCGCTGTCCAAATGAAGGATTTAATGTGTATATATATATATATATATATACTGCAGGTGGCAAAAAGGCAGCAACGAATTAGATATAGAATGTATATGGAATTTTAGATGATAGTTACTTATATCATATGAATTGAGAATACCAAGAGAAACGTAATGCAATTGAATATATATATATATATATATATATATATATATATATATGAATTGATTTGAACTCGTAGTGTGTGATTGTACGAATTGAGTCGGAAACCTTCTTCATTTGATGAATAAAAAGATAATGGTAACTCCAACGGTTGGTCAGAACAGCTGTTCAATTCGAAATGATAGTTGGTGTCGAGGGCCAGTAAGTTGACGATAACAGTAGAAATGTGTCATGGACCTCGCGAGATGATGACGGCAAAAGTTCGGATTGAATGTTATTCCCGATAGAACCCGTCAATATGATTCAAACCAAGGTCCGTAATATCGTACCGTATCGGAGTTTCGACCTGAGCTCGGTACAATATGGTACGGGTGTATCGAGTACCGTAGTAGTGTTACAGTGCACTGCTACAGCGTTACAGTATACTGTTTACAGTGCTACAATGCACTGCTATAGTGTTACAGTCGAAAACCGATACGTACCGCCCGTATCGAGCGGTACACATCGATACGGCAGACCTTGATCCAAACTACATGAGAAAAAAACTTTTAAAAAATTAAATATCAATAAATAAATAACATACACAATATATACTCTCATATAAATTTAGAAATATATATATATATTTCATTCTTTTTACAAAATCATATAGCACCTTTATTGACATCCCAAAAATATCCTTATATATCATATTATATAAATCTGAAATATTTTATATACATAGATAGCATCATCTTTAAACATCATTGTATGTCTTTATATATAAATCTAAAAACCATTACATATTTTATTTCACCCTCTTTATATGGCACCCTTGTAGATACAGAAAACATCTATATCATATAAATAAAAAAATTCATATATTTTCTCTCGCTTTTTAGATAATAGAATCTCTAAACACGCCAAAGCAACCTTGTATACCCTTGCAAATAAATCCAAAAAATTTATATTTTTTCATTTTTTTTTAAATAAAAAAATCATATATAGTGCTCTCTCTAGGCATCTCATACAAATTCTCAATAATAATCAAAATATCCTCATGTTTTCTCCCTATCAAAATACAGAGATACATAAGATATTTATAAAAAAATTGAATCCTAATTGTAAGAATTTTCTTGCTTGACAAAGGACTCTTTTTAGTATTAGGATTATTTGTTCAGCAACCACTAATCTTAAAATACTTATAAATCTTAATACATTTGATATCAAATTTAAAATAATAATAATTATTAGAAACGAATGTGCAAACCAAAAAAATAAATCAGACCATTAATTGATTTAGTTCAATTATTAGATTGGATGTATTGAAAAGCTAAAATAAATCGATTAACCGACTGATTCTTGGATAAGTTGGATCAAGTTATTTGTAATATAATAAAAGATTACTCAAATCCCTTGGGTTTGTACTTTTTGTTATTTATTTAATTGGACATTTACTTCAATCATGAAATTATAATTTAGGATGGACTTAATAATAAATTAAAGTAGATATAATTTAGCATAATTACCATAAATATTTATGCCTACAATGTTGGTTGATGTCATCATCCTTTTTACTTTATATACAAAAAAAATAAATTAATTTTAATATTTTAAAATTTTACCATATAATTTTAAATTATTTAATATATTTTAGAAACAGATAACTATAGTTACCTAAATCATGAATGATCGAACCGACCCATGTCACAAGGCTGGGTCGGATCGCTTGCCGGTTCGGTTCTGCGTATTAACCCAAAGGATTAAGTATTAATCTCCGGTCGTGTAATTAAGTCATCTTCATGAGATCGTGATCAGTCCAAAGGATTACGTATTAATCTTCAGTGGTGTACGTAAGTCGTCTACATGAGATTGTGATCGAGATGATATGATTTAAAGAATTGATGTATAAAAAGAAAAGACTCCATGCATATATAATGCAAAACGGATAACCAACATTAATGATCCAACCGAACCAAATAGGAAAACAATAGAAGTGCGTTGGGTTCATTTATTGAACCGGTTCAAGCATGATTAAGTGGCTTATGCCGGTTTGGAAACGCGTCGGGTACCGTACCGGACCCGGCGATAAACCCGGTTTTATCGGGCTCGGGTTCACTACACGGTCTCCAATATAGAAGATTCGAGGGATGGTGGGGCGGTGTTCTGCACTCTTGGCGTGCAAGGAACGATGGCGTCGGCGTCAGAGAAGAAGAGATGGCTTCCCCTGGAAGCAAACCCCGATGTGATGAACCAGGTCTATTTCTCCTCCTCCTCTCGTCGTTCCAAAATTTTGATGCCTGTAGCCGTTCTTTATCTCTAGGGTGTCAACAATCTGCTGATCATCTTGAACTCACAAAACAATGGAGATCCGATCTCCATTTTCTCCGCTTCTCAAAATAAACGGAGAATCGAACTTGTTGTTTGCCGAAAGAATAAAGAACAGGAAGTGAAGGAACTAGGGTTTCTCGAGTTATCTTTTGGGTTCGATTCCGTGCACGCCGGATGTTCTGGTTATTGCGGAACACAATGAAAACGACGGTTCTGGGTTGCTTCGTTGGCAATTGTTTCCGCAGAGTACAAATCGGATGAACTGGGATCTAATATTTTGCTTTACGTCTCAGTTCGTTTGGGGTCTCGGGGTCCCGGAGGACGTAGCTGAGTTCAATGACGTGTATGGCTTGGACGAGGAGCTCTTGGAGATGGTCCCGAAGCCTGTGCTCGCCGTGCTGTTTCTTTTCCCTTACTCCAAGGAGGTGAAGTTGTCCATGTTTTTTTTTTGTCTTTTTTTTAAATTTAATTTTGGTCGCTAAAGTCAGGTTTGATTTCCTGATTGGTCCAGGCTGAAGCTGAGAGGATATCCAATCAAGAGAAGGCCTCGGGGAATGAAAAGAAGGTATGTAGTGCATAGTATAGGGTTGTAGTTTATCCAGTGTATAGTATCAGGATCCATCTTTGTGAGGGGATGAGATGTCGTTAGTTGTAGTTTGATACATGTCTGCTGTGACATCTGTGCATTTATGTGTACGAGACTCTAAGGTTTGAACTTATGATAATTTACCTAATATTACTGTCTGACCAGGAATTCCCAACTTCTTTTTGTGGGTTGACATCTAGTTGTTAGTTTGTTGTTTAGATGTCCCATATATTTTAATGGAGCTTTTGAATCAGTTGTCATCTGTTGCTGTCGCTGCCTGGCCGCATGGCAAATTGTGGTGACCTAGAAGAACATTTAGACATTAGCAATAATGAACGATACAGAATTTTTTTAATCACATGTAGGTTTGCGTTACTCGAGAAATGTTCTGCCTAAATCCTTCATAAGTTTCTACTTGGTGTGATACGAACGCAATAGGCTTTCTTTCTACTTTGTTGTGAGCTGGACCAATTGCAAAACATTTAAGGCTTATGTTGGTGAGGAAATTTTTTTGTTTTGGGTGGTATGCAATTAGGATTTAGTAGAAGAAAGAGTATGAATTAATATTTGCCTGAGGCACAAAAGAAAGCTGTCATTATAAACCCATAAACATATTATTGTGTTTGGGATTGGGTTATATGTTACTGTCTTGTCCATCCTTCTAATAAAAAGCTGTATATTTAATATTATTTATCATAAGCATAGTTCTTCTTCCAACATGCTTATCTAATGGTTGGAGTGAGTGTCATTAATTTTTTAAAATTTCTTATGGGAAATCTTTACCATAATAAATGCATTTGGATGGATAGATTATTGGTCAAAGGTTGAAACACTGCAGTTGATTTAGAACCTTATCGATGATGGCGAATCAAATGAATTTTGTTTTGGCATAAGTTTGAAATGATTGTTTTTGCTATATCTGAATAAGAAGATTTGACTGTTAAACTCATTGAATGGAAAAGGGAAAATTTTATGAAATTTGAAGTTACTCAACTTTGCAAAATTAGTAATATCAAATAGGATATCATGCATCATATAAATGTGGATTGTATAGTACGATAGCATATACATTGGAGTTGTTTAGGTTCTTTAGAAAGCATATGAAAAAAAAAAAATTAAAAAAATTGCTTGGCATCATTTCTGAGTGACCAAAGTTTCTCATTCATTATATATTAACAAGCTCCCAATCAACTAGAACTGGTTAGTAGCAAAAGATCAAAGCTTTAGTTATCTAGACCAGTGGGACACTGATGTGGTTGTTGTTTTCCAATTAATTACAACTTTTGTTCTTTTAAGGAAAAATGATTTCTTCATTAGGAAATTAAATTACATAATCATTATAAGTTCTTGTTGGTAGATATTGTCCAGCTAAGATGCAATATTTAATTTACCATAGTAACAATTTAGCATAAATACAATGTCATCTTTCTCTATACATTTATTTAAGTAATTCTCTAGGTTGAGGCTTCCTGGCACCGATATTCTATTGCTGTGTTGGTGTTCACTTTTTGGAGTCATCTGATGCTGATATGATCTGTGTAACTGTAATCAGACAAAATGTAATTGTGATTGGCTGGAGCCATCTTAGTTTAGTGATTATTTTTTTGTTATGGGTTAGGGGTGTGCACTCTGTTAGAATCTATTGGAATTCAGTTGGTGGCGATAATTATTAGTTGAAATCTGGTGGAGCCAATTAATATTAGTTAAAATCACCTAAGTCCGTCAATATCTATAGACTGTTCTTGATTGAAATCATGACTGATTTTAACAAATTAGAACTTGATCAACATGGAACTTTAGAGATTTGCCAATTTTGGTAAAGATTGGTTTTGTACATCTATCTTACTAATTATACAAGAAGAGGAAGGGAAAGCGAGCGCAGGGAGGAGATAAAGAAGAAAAAAGGAGTGGGAAAAGAATCGTAAAAGAAAGGAGGCCAGATTTTTTGTCATTGTTTGATGGTGAAAACCAACATTTAATAGGCTGGCTTGTTGTGCGAGATTCTAGAGGAATGACACTGAATGTTCCATTGCTATTTTTGATGAATGGATGTCCCTTTGCAAAGTTGTTCATCTAATTATAGAAATCATGTATATGTCCATGTATACATCAGAGAGATCTCAAGCAGAGTTTCTTATGCTTGCATGATAATCGTATGATTTAGTTGGGGCAATCACTCTGGAATTTTATGTAATGTTTCCTCCTTTACCGAGACTAATGCATTTGGCTGTTACTCAAGCATTGCAAAATTTTTGATCCTTTAGTTAAAACATCAGATTTATGATCATAATATGAATGATGAAACTCCCTATTAATGAGGAGAACACATGCTAAAAGGTTTTATGTCTTGCTCTTTTTTTATCATGGGATCTTCTTTGAGGTTTTTATTTCTTCATTCTGTTTGCAGAAACCAAGTGAGAAGGTGTACTTCTTGAAACAAACTGTGGGTAATGCTTGTGGAACAATTGGTGTTCTTCATGCTTTAGGAAATGCGAGTTCACATATCAAATTCGGTAAGTCCATGCTGCAATGCTTTTATATCTGTTTTTTAGCTTACTGAAACTTCTAGTACTCTATCTGAAGTCAATGGTAAAGATACTAGGCAAGTTGCTCTAGCTTAATTATTCTTTTCATGAATGAGAGTGGATAGACACTGCTAGATGGTTTGGTACATGCATATGCAGGAATATGCATGAAGAAGATAATTTGCAACGATTTTTTTACTGAACTAGGTCATGATTTAATATGTTGAAGTATTTTGGTAGTTTATATACTGAAGACTTCCAAAGGCTAAATATTCAGAATAAGTAGTTGTACGACTATATGCTTTGCTTTTAAGTTTTTTACTTAGTATGTTCTGATATTGTGACATTGGTATGACCAAATTATTATTGATAAGAACTCCACTCCTAAATAAATAAGCTGATATAACTACTTTGACCAAAAGATGATTATGCTGTTTTTTTTTGAGAAATACTATGTTTAGTAGCACATGTTGCTCCTTAGACAATCATTGACTAAAAATATGCTCATGTCTGGTTGCTTCTAAAAATATGCTCTGAATAAAAAAAATTAACATCCAGCTGAAGGTTGATCTTACATGCATGCACTTCCTTAATGGATTTTATGTATCTTTGAGTTCCATATTAAATAGCTAGATTATCATTTAATTGGAAGGCCTATAACAAATGCCTTAGATGTTTAATTATAAGAGCTGCCTATGTTCTTGTGAGTGCGGGACTTGGTGACCTAGTAAGGTTGCTCTTTTGTATTTGGGTGACAAGGATTCAAGGCATGGGAATAGCTTTTGGCTTTCATATTGACCCTCTCTAGACTTCACATTGTCAAGCACCTCATGCATTGAGTCATTCTCTTTTATGTTTTCTTTTTGTGTTATAGTGTTTTTTTTGTTTTTGTTGATTTTTTTTTTAATTCATGCAACTCAAACAATCATGTAACTTTCCTTTTGGATTTTCTTTATGCAGTCGAGGAATCATTTTTGGATAGGTTTTATAAATCAACAGCCAGCTTGGATCCATTTGAGGTCGATATCAAAATTTTATTATTTTCTAGTAAGTTCTCCAATTATGTGACCTTTTTATCTGTTGTGACCCTTCTTCTTGTCAGCGTGCTGCCTTTCTGGAAAAAGACAGAGAAATGGAGGATGCACATTCTGTTGCAGCTACTGCTGGGGACACAGAGGTTATATTTTGCCTGTTAATCTTTGCTATATTTCACTTGCAATATTTTACTAAGACTTTTATAGCTGTTGCTGGATTTAGCTATGTATTTTAATGTTATCATTTTAAAGGTTCTTTGATACTATAAAGACTTTTGCTTTAATAGTATTTTTTGTGGAACAAGCAACTTGAGATGTTAAGATGGTGGTTGGCAGTTTGTCATAGGTAGGCCTCTTAATCAAATTCGGTTAGAGATTCAATCCAACATTAAATGCATTCTAGTTATAGAGAGTCTTAAAACAGTTTTAAACATATAAAGCATTTGAAAACTAGAGATTATCTAGCATAGCTAAATGTCCAGTAGATATTGGTTTGTACTGATTCATGCCAAATCAGGGTATTTGTAATGGATAATATGACCAGTTGCCAATTGGAAGGGGAAGACTCAAACTTAAAAAAGAGAGGAAAAATGAAACAATACCTGTTGGGATATCCTTCTTTTTAGGTGCAAAATAGAAAGGGGATGAAGAGCTAAAGAAAGAAAGGGAAATAAGGGAAAAGATTGGTTGCTCATTTCAATGTTAGGATTCCTTTTTGGCAAGAGTTTTTTTGCCTATTCAAACCTGTTATCATGTGCAGCCTTTTATGCAAACCTTGTACTTCCTTTTTTCTCAGTAGTCAATTAGTTTATCAAGCCATTATTTTGCTTCAAGTTTCCAATATGTTGTCTTATGTAGTCGATGTTATTTCTAAGTTTGTCATGATGACCTCCAAATCTTACTTTGTGTCTTAGTGCTCTGACATCTTTGGCAACTTTTGGTCTGTTTTCCTGGTTTCTTTGCTAGTGAGGACATAAAGGGACTTCATTCTTAGATCGACCTAGTTCAGAGATTCTTCAACCTAAGGTAGTATTTTATGCTGTTGAAATGGGTAGCATGGATTGTATTTCTTTATTAGGTTATTGAGGTTCTCTCATGAAAATGGATCAGTAGCAATGTAACACAGACGGGACAGGCTCAATGCATAAAACATGTACTTTGATCAATACTTTTCTTTGCTGTGCCCACAAACCAAATGTGAATACTGAATTGGGCCTGCTTGATTTTTGATATAGCCTGCCGTATAATCCACACCATTCAAGGCAAATTGGTAACATAGATTCTTGGTAGTCACTTTTGGTGATTAATAATTAGATTCTGCTATTTTTAATTTTATGGGCCAGTTATATCCTGTATATTTCTTGTATCTGTTTCTAAAATATGTTTGCAATTGTTTTGCCAGGCTTCTTCAGAAGTGGATGAACACTATATTTGCTTTACATGTATAGATGGTAGGGATGATGAAATTCTCCTATAATTCTTCTTTGTTGATTGGAAATTTATAGGATTAATGTCATAAATGGTCCCTAAACTATACCTTAAATGGTAGCCTTAGAATTTTATTTTGTTCAAGTTAGTCCCTGAATGTTAATGAGTTTGGCATAGTTTGTTCCTGACCCGTTAAACCTATCTAGTTGGCCATGAACACTGGTTTGTATTTTTTTCGATATTTGAATCAAGTGGCTATCGTTGTGCATCAGTCGTCATCACAAATTAGGGCTTGGAGTGGTCAGGGAAGAGGAAGATGCGAGGGGGTGGAGGGGAGGAGGAAGATGTTTCATCGTCATCTTGATCTTTCTCTTAACTTTGTATTTTTCCTCTTCGTCTCCCACTTCCCAACTCCAGCCTTATTTCGGGTTGACTGACGTGGTAAATATGGTCATGTCAGCAGCCAACTACCAAAAAATGTTTTTTAATTCCTAATAAGGCCATCTGAGCCCACTTCAGGAGTTTAATGGTGCCAGGGCTGACAATGCCTATGTTTGATGGCCAATTTGAACAAAATAAAGTTTAGGCTTTGATGGCATTTCAGATATAGTTTAGGGATATTTGTGCCACTGATCCTTGTTTAGATTAAGACACTGCTATTATTCTATCAGGCTCATGCATAATTGTCTTGTGTTCATCTTTTCCCAGGAGAACTTTATGAGCTTGATGGAATGAAATCCCAACCTGTAAGTCATGGTCCTTCATCGCCTGACAGCTTATTGCAGGTAATGCATATATTTTATCTTACTTTTGGTTATAGTCTGCATTGTTTAATCCTGTGGTGGAAGATGCATAATTGTAATGAACTCAATCAAGCTATATACCAAAGGATGCACATGCTCCAGAAACAATTGGGTAAAAAGAATGTCTGAGCATTATCTGAATTTCTTCGACCTGTTTTTGCCATAGGCATTAAGATGATATTCTATGTAAAACCATGTCATGCTTGAAATTAGTTTTTTCGTGTCAAACCATTTTTTTGTGCATCTTCTCTTCACTCTTCTTTCTTTTTTAAATTCCAAGACATGTGATTAGGCTTACTTGTTACTTGGGGCCTCAGTAATAATTAACATTGGAAACTTATCTATTATTAAATAATGTCATCCACTATTAAGTAATGTCAGTGGTTCAATAATTTTGTCCCCTCCAATCTGTCTGTGGTTACCTTTGTTAGGATGTAATAACACGAAGCCATGTCGTAACTAGTTGGGGTCAATCTTTTCTGTCATTGAAATAAAAGCAATCAAACCTTTAGTGTTAAAACATTTGTTACCTTATAACTGTGTTCATGTGTTAAATCAAACCTCTAGTTCTTTCATCGTCTAAATTGTCTTGATGTCCAGAAAGTTAAGTTGACAGTTGGGAGTTGTGGTAACAACTGCTGAGAGAAAATTGGTCACCTTGCAAGTGTACTCGTTATCGTTTTTTTCATTATTCTTTAAAACTTGCTCAAGAAAGGCCACTGACTTTTTGATGCTAGCATTCAGTTAATAGCTTGGAAAAATAACCACAAAATAACTTTTTTGATTCATTCTATATGAGCTTTTGGTTGAGAAGGGCTTGGTGATATCAATGGTAATAAGATGGGCACTGTATAAAGTCAGGTATATGGTAGGAAGGATAAACTTATTTTCATTCACAAGATGATACTATTTTATAGTACGCAGATATATAACATAAATGCTTTTATAGGAATGAAAATATGGGTACATTTGGTTTTCTTGAAAATCAGATATCGAGTCGAAAGGAAGTCTTATGAGATCAAAGTTGTCTGTCTCTGTTGATCAACAGCTTTTGTTCCAGCAAAAATAATGTATTCTATTTCTTATATGATAAGTTAATACAGTAAAGTAATTACCAAGTATTGTTCATAAAAACTGAACCACTGAATGCATTCAAACCAATTATCAGCATCATCAAAAAATTTCCGACAAAAATCCTAGGATCAGGTGTCATCTTCAGAGGTTTTGTTGTCATGGATTTTCCTTTTATGCACTTGCTCTTATATATTTATTTGTTTTCACCACAATGAAGGTACCTATTCTCTGTGTTCAACAGGATGCAGCTAAGGTTATAAAAGCTCTGATCGCGAAGAACCCCGACTCAATGAACTTCAATGTCATGGCTTTGTCGAAAAATTCAGGATGATCCATCTGAGTTCGCACTAATTTTGCTGTCTACTATCTAATCCAGCACAGTAGAAGTCGGATATTATGTTTTGTAGTAGCGGCAAATTGACGTCACCCCTTACTGAGATTTTGTATTCGCAGGAGCCTGATATCGATGATGACTGGTCTCTGAGCCTCTGGTATGGTTAATAAATCTTATTTCTCGTTATTAGGTATCGGCACTTGATAGTTCCAACAAACATTTGGTCCGATGTTGCTATGTGACGCGCATGCAGAACAGTCTTCTACACAAATTATCTTTTGCAGATTTGTTAATCTCAGGGAATGATTGACATGCAGAAGTCTTCTACACAAATTATCTTTGCAGATTTGTTAATCTCAGGGAATGATTGGAAATGCTGATGCCTGACATGCAGTATTGAATTCAAACATCAGGAGGTAGCTTTGATTTTCTCTCTAGAATCAGATGTGAGGTTTCGTCAAAGAATCGAGAGAGTTCCGAAAGGGGAACGGGGAATCTGTTGCGAGCGATATGCTTGTCCACTCTGCTTCTGGCAGGGAAGGGAGAAGGGGCGAGGAAGGGCGAAGGGCGGGAGGAGGATAAGCTGCGGTGATGAAACACGCTACACCACCCGCAGAATCCCCCGCACGTGGAACGAGGAACCGGATCGGCCACACGTCACTCGCTCAGAGTGCAACCGTGCGAACAAGAGAGGCCCGTGTGAGCTTAACCGGATCACAACTCGGGCTGCGCCTGATTTGATATCCCGGGCAACCCCATCTGACGATGATCTATTTACGACGCAAGTATCAGACGGTGATACACGTCGCATCATGTTGCACGAAAACTAAATCAAGAAACATGGGTTCCTTTTGTACGCATTTCTATTGCACCAAACCGAGTTCGATTTCAGTCTGTTTCCAATTCCGAATCCGATTCGCTTTCATAAATCCAACCTCTTGAGATAACGTATGACTCGTGTCATCCTCTCTTGATGCCCCGTATATCTCGCGATCCTGTTTGATTCCGAGTCGAAATCTAATATGATTCCTGTAGATACATTCGGTAAACGTTCTTGTTTCCTTATCTAATGCCAATCAACATCAATATCAAATCTATCGAGTTCGCCGACTCCTACTCTTACGGTCTCTTCCGTCACTCCGTCTATATGGTAAACTCTCTCTCCGTCTCTCCAGAGTCTGCAGTACAGACTCGACATGGCATGTTACCATCATATAGAGGTCGAAGACGACTCCGAGATGAAGGAGAAGAGAGATTGGTCCGGTCGCTTGCCGCGCCTTTCCATGGGGAGCGAGGGCGAAGACGAGGTGGCGAGATGTAGCCGCTGCGGCCAGCCGTTGGACGACTCAGATCGGGTGATGTCATCGTCGAGCATGGCGTCGGCAGAGAGGGAGCGGCGACCAGATCGAGCACTGGAGACGAAGGGGAGCCACGCTGCGCCGGCGGAGTGCCGGCTCGTAGTCCGGGTGCCGGGTGGGTCCGGGCCGATAAGCCTGAACAAGGAGGAGGTGAAGGCGTGCCGTGATCTCATGATCGGGTTTCCCTGCGGCCATCTGAGGGTGGAGCTCCCTGCAGCGTTCTCCGACATGCAGGCGGACGCCGCCGGCGCCTGCGACGACCTTTCCCCAGTCGCCAACTGGAAGATCGCCAGCCCAGGTTTGATCGATCGACTGAAACTTGAAAGAAAGTACATATGGCCTCAATTAATGGGAAGTAAATACGGTGACTACGTCTCCACATCTATATTCTCTTTTATATTGTTGCTAATGGAAATAATGGCAATGATGTGTAATGATGAACAGATGACGACCCGGAGAAGAAGAAGGCCAGGATCAAAGTATGGGCTCAAGCCGTGGCTCTCATGTCTGCTATGAACTCACCCCGCTGACCACTTCTTGTTTGCTCATCAACAAAAGCACATGATGATACGTGTAGATCTTGACAGCCCCATCTACATTCTTTCAGTCAAATTTTGTAATGATTTCTTGATATTTCTCTTTACAAAAGTCTCTCTCCAATGAAAAGCTTCGAACTAAGTATTATCTTATGATATTTTTATTTTTAATTAATTATATAGAATTTTAGAAATAAATTTTTCTTGATTTAAATTATTATTATATATCTATAAATAAATTACATATATATATCCAAAGTGTTCATATAAGGCTTAAGTCAAAAAATAGTTTAAGATCTTATGAATATTTTTATTTTAAAGAAGTTTAATATGACTTTATTTTTTCTTTATATTAGACTAATAATAATTTACTATTACGATCTGAGAAAAGATTACATCTCTCTTTCTTCACGTAACTGTGCCAGAAGAGGATCCGTGCTCTACATATAACTTTGGTTCTGGCAATACTACATACGTATAGATGATATATGGAAGCTGTAAACGAAGCAGCATCGTTTTCTTCCATCTGCAACCCTTGGATTGCTGGTTATCCATCAGATTAACTGATCCGTAGACACAAGGCCATTGATAGAGCGCTCGGCCGGTGCATCAGTACTCTTAGCGTCTTCCTTACTGGCCGCCGCTGAACCTTCCGCCCTGTACTTGTACCATGTGGCACACATGAGATAGACCCCGAAGTTGAGGCAGCTCAATACGGCGAGGAAACAGTAGAACAGTTCCAGGCGGTTCGCGTTCAGATCCAACCCGTGGAGCCATCCCTGCCGGCTTTGCGTCAACCTCCCTGTGATGCCGTTGATGGCATGCACGAAGATGGTGCTGAGGAAGTAGCCGAAGGAGAGGGAGAGAAACGAGAGGGATGTGGAGAGGGAGCGCATTCCGGCCGGCGCCTCGCTGTAGAAGAACTCCAGCAGCCCGACCAGCGTGAACATGTCGGCCACCCCGAATATGCCGTACTGGAAGGACAACCAGAAGAGGCTGATAAGCTTGCCGTCTTGGACGGCCGCGTTGCGGCGCTTCAGCTCGACGGCGGCGGCGATGGCCATGGAGACGGCAGAGAGGACGAGGCCGACGCCGACGCGCTGGAGGTGGGTGATGCCGGAAGGGTGGCCGGTGATGCCGCGTGCGAAGGGGATGAAGACGAAGTTGTAGATGGGGATGAGTATGGACATGAAGACGACGGGGATGACGGGGATGGAGGCGGCCGGGACCTCGAAGGAGCCGAGGTGGAGGTCCATGATGTTGCCCTGTTGCACCGAGAAGGTCTGAAGCTGGGCGAGGCAGGTGTTCATGAGTACGGTGCTGGCCAGGATGGGGAGCATGCGGATGATGATCTTTAGCTCCTCTACTTGTGTTACCGTGCACACCTTCCATGTCTCTGCTCTGGTGTTTTCCGGCAGCACCGCTGCTTTGTCTAAGAACCTGGAGATGACGACCCATCTCGCTTCATTCCATTGTAGTACTGAAACCAAAACAGAGCAGACATGTATTTACAGGACATCACCTCAATTGGCTGGAATGTGGTAGCTTTTCTTCAACATGTTCGTCCTCTTTCTCATTGATCTCATACAGATCATCAGAATTCTCAGGCACGGTCAGCTTCCGATTCTTGAATGCAACAACTACGACCTGAAATATAAGGGAGTCAATCTTGCATTAATCTAGTGGTTCTCCGAGGAGGCGCTACAGACCTGGATGAGCTTGAGGAGGGGGCTGTCTCCTGGAACGCGGACGCGGTAGAAAGGCTTCCCGGCAGCGAGGAAGGCGAAGCCAAGCAAGGCGAGCAACATGGATATCAAGAAAGCCAATGACCACTGTTTCTTCTCGGTGCTCACCCAGACGATCACCGTCACCCCCACAGTGGCTCCCAGAGTGACGCTGAGCAACATAAAGTTGAAGTAGGTGGTGATTTGGTGCTTCTGCTTGGGGTTGTTCTTGTCGAACTGGTCTGCTCCAAGCGCAGGGAACGATCCCCGTGTCCCTCCGAAGCCTATCGCCAAGAGACACAAGATCGCGTGGAAAAGCAGCGCGTTTCGTCCCTCCAAGCGACATGTCGAGCAAGGCCGCAAGCTTCTCTCGTGAGCTTGAACGGCGAGAAGGATGTAACCCTTTGTATGCATGCAATTGGTCAGTACAAGATGAAAGCACAGTCGGTAGCTTACAACAGGTCGATCGAGTTACCGCGATCTCGAAGAACCCGAAGAGAAGAGCCGTGTTGAGCCTGGTCATGTACGTGTCGGAGATGAAACCTCCGACGATGGTGAGCAGGAAGGTTGCACCCACGAAGTTAGTGAGAGTGGTCGAGGAGCCAGCCAGATCGAAGTGCATTACGTACATGAAGTACAGCACCAAGCTCACCATGTTTGCTATGAAGCCAACATTCTCCACCCCCGACATGGCTGTACAACTCCGATTCGTATGAGTGATGCGTTATGGATCCACGAGAGGTGTTCTTTTGAGATTTAGGATGCATGATTGCTTACCGAAGACGAACATGGCGGCTCTGAATCCACCTTTTCTTGTCTTCCCAGTTGTGTGGGGATGGGTACCGGCCTCGTTGTCCTCCATGCTCTCACCCTGCATGCATCCATGAAGAAATACATGAGCTGTTAGCCGCAACGAGCAAAGAGAAGAAAGAGCTTATTAGGAGCAGCAGCTACATGGACTGCCATGGAGCACAGCTCGGAGGCTTGCGAAAGCCGGGAGGAGTGGAGGAGAAGCGGTGATGGAGCATGATAAAAAGGTGGAGAAGGCCACATAGTGGACGCCGCCGCACGGCCGGCAGATGGCTTCGAAGTATCCGTCTCCGCAAGACGCCGAGGGGAAAACCGATTGTCGAGCCGGGCCGAATCACACCAGAGGAGTCTCAGGGTCGATGTGGTCATCGCCCCTGAAACGTCCAGGGTGATTCCGCCTGCCCACCAAGCGTGGTGGGACATCCCACCGCGCTCAAACCCTTTTCACGGGTGGTTCGGTCCACCTAACTTTCCTTTATCGATGAAAATATACATAAAGACAAAAAGAAAATTATATATATATATATATATATAAACATTATATTATTTAAAAATATAGAGATATTACAGATATTTTTCAACCATTTAATTCCTTTATATATAAAAATATAAAATGTTTCATTTGTATTACTCCAATAAACTTAAAATAATAAATATTAATTTTTTTTACTAATGAATTAATAAATATACTAAAATTTTACTAAAGATCATTGAATTATGAGGCCATATGTTTTATAATTTTGAAACAATTTAGTGAAAACTAACTTTTAGTGACTTAGATGTTTGTACAAATTTGATGCAAATTATATTGGAACTGTAACTTTCACTAGATTCACTGTTTTACAATACATACACTATTTTACATGTTGAAATAACACAATAAATCAAGTGTTTAGGTCATTTGGACCAATCTTTTAATACGATATATATTTTTTGGATTTTAAGCAAAAACAGTGCATTGCATATTAGGAATTGTTTTTTCTGATCTAAATTTTTATCAAGTGTTTTTTACCAATTCAAAAGCTTAAATGTAAAAAAAGAAAGTATGAATTCATGATTTTTTTTAAAATGAAAACAAAGCTAAAAATTAAAAATAACATAAAGTTCACAAGCTGAATAATTCATAAAAATATCGAATAATTTTGCTAAAATAAAAAATGGATGACATATAGCCATTTGGGTCCAATTCAATCTTTTTTTTAAAAAAAAGGTCATTTGGACCAATCCTTCAATATGATGCATTGTTTTTAAGTTTTAGGCAAAGAAATAGTACATTGCATATTATAAAATATTTTCTGTGACCCAATTTTTTATCAGGTGTTTTGGACTAATTTAGAAGCTCAAACATAAAAAAATATTATATGAATCTATCTTTTTTTAATAAAAATATAAAATGCCAAAAAATAAATAAATGATGTACAGTTCACAAGCTGAACAATTCATAAAAATATCAAAAAAATATCTAAAATAAAAAAACCAATAACATATATAGTCCAATATAAAACTTTCCCAAAAATTTTAGGTATATTGGACTAACCCTTCTATGTCATGCTCTATTTTTTAGATATTAGGCAAAAATAATGCATCATATATTATGAATTATTTTCTTTAGCTTAAATTTTTACCATGTATTTTGGACTAGTTTAAAAGCTCAAATGTCAAAAAATATTGCATAGATCCATCTTATTTATATGAAAATGATAAAAAGTTGTCTAAAAATAAAAAAAATGACATAAATTTCACAAGCTGAATAATTCATAAAAATATCAAATAAATTTCCTAAAAAAAATTTAGGGTCTTGCACTTTCAAAAAAGTTGTAAAAATAAAAAAAAAATGACATAAATTTCACAAGCTGAATAATTCATAAAAATATCAAATAAATTTCCTAAAAAAAATTTAGGGTCTTGCACTTTCATCATGGAAACGATTTATAAATTCTTCTCGGTTCACTTTCTTTATCTTTCTTTAATCTCTCCTTCAATATCTTCTCGATTTTTGTTATCAAAGTTTCCTTTTCACGATAACTCAATATACGTATATATATATATATACATATATATATGTATATATTCTGTTATTTTCACTTGTCAATTAGGAATTTGGATACATATTTGTCTAATGATGCAAGTAAAGTCAAATGTTCCGAAATCTATAAAAATAGTATTTACTCCCAAAAAAAAAAACCAATTGAATACTCTTTTCTAATATATGAATATCCCATTTTTAAAAGAAAACGAAATAGAAAATTGCTAAAAAGGATATAAAACCTGAAGTTTAAACTCATCATGTGACAACTAAGATGATATTTAAATTTATAAAATATTTAATTATTGTTGAATACAAAATTTCCAAGTAATCATTAAATCACATTAAAAGACCAAGTCATATAATCTTCAGAATACAATACAAAATTATTACTGGATACCAATCTACTCAGACCCCCTCACGTTTGTGTGCCAGTGAAGCGTCTTTGCATGAAACTAAAGTCCTACGAAATTAAAATTGATTTGAAATGAATTCCAAATTGAACGGGAAAGTTGACCTTTTCTCACACCTTTAGCCTTAAATGCCAAACGCAAACTCGACATGTTCGACTCCTCTGCCTCTCGTCGCCAATTCGGCCTCCAACCCGCTTGCCTCGGCGAAGGCGGTGGCGACGAGGCTCGAGCCTGCCTCCGGTGGGGGCGATGGCCTCGCCGGCTTCATCCCCAGCTCGGTCGTCGGTCGGCTGCTCGACAACGACGTCAGATTCGCTCGGCTTTTTTAGGTGATGGATCCTTCCCGTGCCGCCAGATTAGGCCGTTCTTTTGAGTTTGAGGGACTTGGGATTCTAGTGACTGTAGTGGAAACGTTACAATGTGATAGAGGGTTTGTTGTTTTCTCGAGCATGTCGATCATCGAAACCTGGCCACGGGTATCGAGTTTGATGTAAAGGGTGCCCTAGGTTTTAGTATGGTACAAGGTATTCTCCATCGAAGAGGCGAGAATCGCCTTGTTCTTGCTTGCATCTTATTTTGTGAATCATCCGTTCCAAATCAGGCTTCTTTATTTCTGTTTAGGATACATAATCTATAGTTGAAGGCACATCCTTCGTAAAAAAACATCTAAATTCAGGTTTCTACTTAAATTTCTTAGCAGAAGTAGGAAAACTTGGCATTTGTCTTTTCCGAAACAAAGCGGAAGATTGGATGCCTTTCGATTGTCATTCGTGATATAGTATAATAAGTATGAGATTTGTACTATTTAGGCCTGCTCTTCAATGTAGTATATAGAGATCCATTTAGGCCTGCCCCTGAATGTAGTAATGCAGTATATAGAGATCCATTTTGTGCGGTTGGTCAAGATATGGTTGGTGTGGAGCTCATCGAAGTAATGTAATATATTGGAATCCATTTTGTGCATTAGGTCAAGATGTGGTTGGCTATAGTACAAACAGGCTTTCGTCAGCTTGGAATTCCATGGTATGGCTTACTGGTATTGGCAGCTATGACCGTGGAAGACAATTTTTTTCTTATTGCAAGTGTAGCTTTAATCTAACACTATCAATTGCCTCAAAAATGTAATCGTCATACTGAAAGGGCCCCCATGAGTGTAAGAAGAAAAAACTTATGCTTTCATCTTTGTCTCCAAGTCTCCCTCTTGTTGCTTGCTACTAACTTATATTAAAAGCGATGTTTTCATCTTTCCTTTTCCTGGATTTACCTTATGTGTATGCTTCTCTCCATGTGATTTCCATATCTGTATCTAAGTTCTGTACACTAGACCAGAAGAATTCACGTCCTGTTTGCATGTCTAATGTGAGTATCGAACTGGTGAATGACACCAGTACTATGTGGCTTATCATGTTCCAACTCTGGTAGGGTCCTACTAGAGATTGTACAGTAGGTCTCAAGTTGAGCAATGAACCAGTATTAGTTTTTACCCTGATGTCATATTGTCACAAATCACATGGGCCTTGTTTTTGGAAAGAAGTGATATTCAGATGCACTTTTGAGGTTGTTGATGATCACGATACCAAATTACATTATAGCTTTATCTGATATAGGACTGTTGGTGGTATCAAGAGCTATTTTATATTTAGTTATTGCAGATCGCTTGTGGTTGTTGTGTTCATGTATATACTTGCCTTTTCTATTTGATTTTTGCATGTACCAAGTGGCATACTACTGGTGGTTTTGTTAAGTGCAAACTGACAGAGTGCTAGATTGGCACAGAGTTGATGTCTAAATATAACCCATGAAAAGTCATGTCAAACAACATGTATCGTACTATCACAGACAAAGATGTAAACATGGTGTTTGATTTAATGTTCATGTATGTCCTGTCTTACAGTTTTATTCGTGCTTTGCACAGCATATAGAGGGCTTGCAGTAGGCTTGGTAGCCTCATTTTGATTGGGTTTTGTTGTTGTTTCAGTCTTGTAAATGTAGGTTATATGCAGTTGTTGTGCAGAGACAAAACATTCCAAAAATAAACTATCCAGGTAGCCATTTTGGGGTTTTTCTAGCTTCGCTGAGTGGTGTGGAGTGTCAGCCAGCACAACACCCGGGAGCTACATAGGTGACACATGGCTGGATGGGCCTTTGGGATAGTGTCTAGAAGTGGTTCATTACCTTGTTCCGCAGCAGTGTCATGTGAGCGTTTATGGGGACTTTTGATGATGGCAGACCATCTTGGACCTTTTGTTACGTGATCGTTCAAAATTTGTGAAGTCTATGTTTGTAATTTGTATTATTTATCAATTTTTTATTGAAATGACTGCTTGTGGGATCCCGAGTTAAATGCTTCTTCTAATCAATCTTTTCTTTTGCAAGTCCTTAAGAGACTATAAGAGATTTTGGGGAGGTTGATCCTTTATGGATGAACACACAAGAGTACCGCATGACTTAGACAAAACCAGTTAAGTCCATGACAGTATGTTGTTGCTGTGAAACTGAAAATAGTATGTTGTTTACAGCAGCCAGTTTGATTTTTTCCTTTAACTTGTTGTTGCTTTAAGAAATTGATTTGCTTGAATTGTCATGTTCTCCAAATTCAGACTTTCTTTTTTTATTAAGTTGAGATATAGATTAGATCTTTGAAAAAAACCTCCTGGTTTGTACAGTAGTGTTTTTCGGTGATTGGTGTTGAAAAAATCTTTTGTCGAAGAAAAAAAGAAAATGCCATGTTGTCATTAGACTTTTATTTTAAATAAGGACATGAAGCTTCTTTGTGTTTATCCTTCTCCATCAAAAAAAAAAAAAGAAGATAGTATATGGCCATGCTGACTACTGGAAGTTACTTTTGCCTCTAATTAATCATGAAGTTTTTTTCTTTCTTTTTTTGGTTTATTTTCTATCTAGAGCAGGGAAGAGGGCATGAACCTGATTTTGAAGGAGAAATGGTCGTAAGAATGGCCGGTAATAAAACAGATCATTGTGTTTGGAGTCTTTGTTGCTATCCACTACAACAGGCAGGACTGCAGTTGCCTGTTAAACATGTAGTAGTGTATTTTTTTAATGTTTGTAAGGAACATACAAGCCTTCTTCAACTTACGCTGGCTGTTTGATGTTGCAAAGTTGATGCAGCATAGTTGCTACCCCCCAGTCATACAAGATGCATCTCCTTGAAACTAGTTGTATGGTTACATAAGTTTAGCATTGGCTTGTGACCGAGTTCTGTAAGAGGAACTATAGAGTGCTGTTTATAGTGCTTTTGTGGTCTTGTTATCATGATAAATTATTTTGAGCAATGTGCTTGTACCTTGAGGGCAATAATTATATTTGGCAAGAATTATATTTTATTTTTCATCTCCTTTCACTGCAGTTGATGATTTGAATTACGTGGGCTGAGGTTCAGATGGTTTCACATATATTTCTACTATGTATGTGTTGACAGATCTTATCTTTTTCGGTTTAAGAGGCTTCGGAAAATGTTAAGAGCAGAAATGAATAATGTGGCTCCAATGTACAGGTTTTACTTATCCTTTTCATTTCAGCCTTTCAGAAAATACAAACAGCAGAAATAGAGGCTTGTAACTGTGAAAGATCACGATCATGCGAATGGAAGTAGTATAATATCTGAAGGAGCATTCGAGGCAAATTTTCTAGTGAGATTACTTACGGGGTTGGCTTTTGCTTCTAGGTAACAGAATTCTGATGCTGCTGTTTCAGACCAATAGGTGAATTGTGCATGTCATGCTTTGTGGATGAGAATGAACAGTTGTTTTGCATCAGAAATGGTAAAATTCTAAAAGGTCCCGATCCTGATTGCAAGGTGGAGCATTGATATTGCATTGAAGTCGATTTCTTTCTTGGGACTTGATTCAGTATGCCATTTTGTTTCTCCATGATGTTGCAACTGTTTTGTAGAATCAGCTTTAATGCAGATTGGAGCCACTGGACATGATTTCTTCTGCTTGTAAAGCCTTTTAGGTATCACCAATCTATACAAAAAGTCCAACTCTTGTTTTCTTTCGGCATGGTCCCCTGTTTCCTTGAGTTTCAACCTCATTGTAATAACACACTTACTTTCCTTTGTTGCAAGGGGTAAAGGAGAAAGGATGAACCTCTTCAAGGAAACCAACACTAGTTTTCTTTCTGCATGACCCCCATTTTTCATGCTTGCCTCTCAGTTGTCCCTTGTAGCTATGGGAGTGAGAAATATAAGGCCTGGAAACTTGAGCAGGTACTTCCTTTATACTCTTTCTTCTAACATGAGACTAATTGCAGGATGGGGGGACCACTCCACAGTCCTGACATAGCATCCATGAGAGGAGTGATTTATTGAATGGCTGCATCAGCCTTGGATGACTTTCAATTCCCCAAGTGGGGTTAGTTCCCTCCACAATTCAATAGGAGGAACAATCACCAACTCTGAATCCACCACAATATTTAATTGTCCAACCACAGCATTGTTGAGTTTTTAAATCCTTTCAGGTTGCAGTTGGGTTCCCCACCTAGGTCCCTCCATTTCTTTTGGCACTTGGATGACTGCAATGTTATTCTCACATTTTATAGTAATTTCTTTCTAGCTCTGTCCTTGTTTTTCTTTCTCTTTAAATGGGAAAACATCTAAAACTGTGAGACAACTTTTCTGGTAACATGATATTTGCATGTTTTTTAATAAATTCATCATCTTGACTTACTTACCCTTGAAAAAAAATTATCATTTATTTTTGGGATCATAAAGTAGAAACAATTCTGCATTGATAAACTTTTTTAAGAAAAACTAGTAGTGCAAAAAAAAAAGGGTCTAGAAATTTAGCAAACAGAACCCAAGAGAACTAATCATTTTTCTGCTGTTCATTTAATACAAGTTGTAAAGGCTTGCCATATTGATCTTTTGAGGGCCAAATAATGTATTCATAGTATAGTTCTTGGATGTCAAGAAGTCCTCTAATCTATTGATTTGTGCTAACCACACCTTCAAATCACTTATAGCTGATAATGTTAAAAATTCAAACCTTTTTAACAGTCAGATGTTCTCATTCAACTTCTTATATCAGACAATTGTGAGGCTTTAGAGAGACCTCAAACAACAGGCTTTTGACTTAATGCTCCTCTTTGCCTGGCAGAGAAAGTTGCAAGGAGCTTATTTAACTGGTTTCATGTTCAGAGTCTTGTTCTGCCTTAAAATTTTGGATTTAGATTGTTCTGAGAGAATTGTGAGTGGAGGAAGAAAGTTAATCGCACTAAATTTGTGTTTTGCTGCAGAAATTTAATTCGTATGGTTAGGATTGTTGATTGTGTTCAGGAGGCTGTTGCTTGTAAACTTCATGATGTTAGCTTGAGTTTTGCTACATCTGCTAGTTGAAATCAACACAATAATGTCATTCTAACTGTCTGTTTATTTTTGTTGTTGTTCATTTCAGAAGAAGTTCGCAAAACTATAATTTGCCTGGATCTGCCATGCAGTCTCACTTACGTGAAGGTCAGAGCAGAACTCAGAGTCCTTCCTGATCTAATAGTTTAGCTGCGTGGAGAAAAATAATATTGCCATCCAAATCGAAGTGGCAAGGCAAAAGGGTGGAGCCTTCCATTTCGATGGCCAAGGACGCAGACCGCGAGGTTGAATAGTGCTCCTGGCAGCTTATGCTAGCAAAAGCCAAGATGTTACAGTGATGTATGAGCGTGCAGCTGTGCTCAGACTTGGACATGGGACCAAAATTTATTGGGGAAGAAGGATATTTTGTACCTTTCATCAATATTTACTTTTGTTCTACTGGAAGGATGAATGATATTTTAATGGTACGATTGCAGAAACTTGTGATATTATAGCAAAGGCGTCGAAGACCACCAAGTAATTTAATTCAGGGAGATGTGGCTGCTGCAGGCCTCTGCTATGTGCATGTGTTGTAGATTCCCATCGCCTGCATGACTGCATCAGCCTGCTGCACTGCCTCGTGTTCCAAAGCTAAAGAGGCCAAGAAAGATCTGCGCAAGGGTCGAGACAAACTGAAGCACCACTGTGGAGTCAACTCCAGATGGCCAACGACAAGCAGAGTTTGTCCAAGGTAACTTATAAAATAGTAACATTGCAGATAAAAAAAATAAGTCTTTTATGAGTTTCTATTGTGGAGAGATTCAACCTTTCAAGCCATCACCTTCTACCCCACAGCCATGTGGACCCTGAGGTGAAAGAAAGTTTCCTATTCAAATGCTCAAGGTGGTGAAGGTTGTGAGGATTCCAACTGGGGCTTTATAGGCTCTTCTTTTGAATTGTGCTTTGGGGTTTTGTCTTTAGTTGCACTGTGATGTGGTCTTTGGATTTGTGTGATAATCAAATAGAAGAAAATTACTCTTTTCACCTTGGGTTACACTAGAGACTTATTTCTCCTATTATTTAAACTTGAAATGGATGGATACATCTCTTTGTTGACTTTTTTAATTGACTTTCTATATAAGATCAACAAAATATCTATTTTGTCTCCCTAATTATACTTGGTGGTCCAACCAACTCTTTATTTGTCTCAGAAAAAAACAATATTGACAGGAACTGATTTGCCCTTCTAATTATAACTGTAGTCCAAATGATTCTCTTTGCTATTTTGGAATGGAGGAATGAAAATATTTTTATGGGTCACCAATCTCTGAAACTAGACAAACCTGACTCTTATCTGATAGTCTTGAAAATAATTAAAAGGATCAATGGTCAAAGTTGGATATCTAAATTGATGTCATACACACCTCTCTCTCTCTCTCTCTCTCTCTCTCTCTCTCTCTTCCTCTCTGCAGAATTATGTTTCTCAGTCTTTAAATGTCTATAATATCTGAGAGTGCCTTTCAGTTTTATCCCTTCAAGCTTTATTTCAATCTTATTAGCAGCAGATCAGGACATCAAGACTAATTAAAGAATAGGAAGAAAGAAAAGGACATAAATATCATTATATTCCTGCAACTGGGAGGCTTTTTGGTACCTGGAAAGAAAATCTACCTGGAAAATTTTCTTTTGCTAATGGAGTCACATAGTTTATTGTTTTTTTATTGAAGAAAAGTAATACTTGCAGGAAACCCCAAATAGTCCTTTGACTCTGGACTTTGATTTGGTATGTCAACTGCCAACCACTTTTTTTTTTTTTGGTTTCTAGGTTCAATTATTGTGAAAACTATAGGATGATAGAGAAGCATGGCAAAGACTAAAATGGCATGATGCCTAGAACAGCTTGTAATTGCTGGTTTGGTTGGAGGGTAATGAGTTGAGCCACCAAAAGAACAACACCAGATGCTTAGATTTGGACTTTGAGATGCTGACTTCCAATTACTTTTTCTTAGTACTAATTGTATTCTTTATGGTTTGTCCACACCCTCTTGGAAATTTGCTTCTTGGTAGGAGGAAATTTAGATGGTCTTTTAAGATTTGTAGTCAACATGAGAGCTGGGTGTTTGGTTCTTCTCTTGTGGAGTTGGTCTTTGTGGGTCCATCCTGAATGCTTTCATGCCCCAAGAACCTCAAGTCATGGGTCTACAATTTGGATGCTTTGGAATGCACAAACCCCTTCATCCTTCAGGTATGCATGCATATCTTTTCTCAGGTGATGTGATCATGTTTTCAGTCTCATTCATGCATCATGTCTTGTGAACATCACTACCCCAACCATCATCTGCTCTGCAGCTTCTGAGAATTTACTCCTTTGTGGGGTTGCCATCCTGATTTTTATTGTGTGTTTGTGTTTGTGTATGTGCAGGAAATAATAATAATAGGAACTGCATGTTCATTGCATACTGAGCAATCTCTGGTTAGATATAATTCCTTTCCTTTCCTATTTGTCTCAATAGAGTAAGCTTGATTTATCACATCTAAATATGAGACTCTTGAAGGATACTGACACCTTATTTGGGTGATTTATATGACAATTACCTCAACAACAGTCTCCTTTAACAATAAATAGTGAAGCTGTGACTTAATTGTGGATCTTGACACAATCTATCTTGCACTTCCATCTTGATGCATTTTCTTCATCATCAAGGCAATAATCAAATCATCATTCTATATTTTGGATCCAGGGAAATGCCTTGGAAGATGAAGTGCAACAAGGGACAGGAGGCCATCTGCTGAATTCCATTTCATGGTCATCATCATGATGGTGACATGATGATGTGATGATGGAGGGCATTGGGGCAGCAATTTCCAGTTTTCTCTGCATTTGACTCCAAACACCACCAAATCCAATCATTCAATAGGGATCAAATGGGACAAATGGGAGGACCCAAATGCCCACTCTGATCCTGCCATTGAACTCCATTCTTTGGTCTCCTTTCACCACCCTCCCATCCCATTTGAACTCTCTCTCTCTCGGACGCCCCCATTTCTCCCCCTCACCGATCGATCACACTTTCGTGCCCTTATTCTCCCTCCTTTCCCCCTCGCCAAATCTCCTGCAGCTCCTTCCCTTCCCATCCAACTCTTCTTCTGTTCACGTGATGCGTCTCCTTAGCTACTAGCGACCTGTTTGCTCTGCTCACTCCCCTCGTCTCGATCTTGGTACCATCTGGCCGCTCAGATCTGTTACTGTGGGCGCATCCTTTTGCCATAGTCTTCCTCGCTTCCTGATGTGTGTGCGCTCGTAGATGGTATCCCCCGGGGGCTGATCTGTGCTTCCTCGGTATGGGAGCATTTGGATCGCCTTGAAGCCATCGCCGCCGAGGTGTTCGCCTGATGATGCAAGCTCGCCAGGGGAGAGGTGGTAGGGTTGAGGGGTGCTTTGGGTTCTTGCGGCTGCGGGGTTCCGCGCTGTGCTCGTTGTTTCTGTACCTGCTCGTGGTGTGGGGTCATGGAAGTCCTCCGTTCCGGCGATCATCTGGGGCTGCCACCTCCGGCGTCCTGATGTTCTTGTAGTGCTACGCTGCGATGGGGAACGGCACCTCTCGAGCCGTCGGCTGCTTCGTGCCCTCGGGGTTCGCGAAGGGCGGGGTCGATTTGGAGTTCCTTGAGCCCTTGGATGAAGGGCTGGGCCACTCCTTCTGCTATGTTAGGCCGGTGATCACCGATTCTCCTGCCATCACCCCGTCCACCTCCGAGAGGTACACCCTCGATTCGAGCACCCTCGATTCGGACACGCGCAGTGCTTCTTTCAGGCAGGAGTTAGCAGAGGATTTCGCAGGTCTGCAGAGACCAAGTAAGAGTTCTTCTGAGACCACCTTTAGGACGATATCGGGCGCCTCCGTAAGTGCGAATGCCTCCACTGCTCGAACCGGCAACCCTAATGTTCTTGTCTCCGGCGATGCTCAAGAACCGGCCGCCTCGTTTCAGAGCACAGCCTCATTCGCCGCGGTGCCTCTGCAGCCGGTGCCTCGTGGTTCAGGGCCCTTGAATGGGTTCTTGTCAGGGCCCTTGGAGAGAGGATTTGCCTCAGGGCCTTTGGAAAGAGGGGCAGGTCTTATGTCGGGGCCATTAGATAAGGGTGTCTTCATGTCAGGCCCCCTTGATCCAACTGATAGAAGCAACTTCTCAGCTCCACTTGGTTATGGCCGGAGAAAGGCAAGGTTTGGATGGCTTATGAGAAGCATGAGTCGACCCATGAGAAGTGCTCTTTCGAAGACTTTTACAAGGCATCAACATGGCTCTGGTTGGATGCAGCGGTTCCTCTTGCATCCTATGACCCAGCTAGTTTCACATTCTAAGGAGGCAAGGCATCAGCCAGAACCTCTGGCGAACTGTTTGGACGTTGGGACATCTGAACCCGAGTACTGCAGTAGCCGTAACTTGCAATGGGCGCATGGCAAGGCCGGGGAGGACAGGGTTCATGTTGTTCTCTCTGAAGAACAGGGATGGTTGTTTGTTGGGATTTATGATGGTTTCAATGGCCCTGATGCACCTGATTTTTTGATGAGTAACCTTTACAAAGCTATAGATAAAGAATTAGAGGGACTTTTGTGGGACTATGAAGACAAATCAGGGCATATTGCAGCTACATCTGATCTTACCGAAAGTGATTCTACTAAGACTTGTTCCAGTGTTGTTAAAGAAGATTGTGTCAGTTCTCAGTTGCAATTTGGTGAATCACAAGATAATGAATCACGAAATCAATCTTTTGGCAACCAAGGTGAGGGAGGAGTTGTACTCATCCCATCTGACATGGGCAGTAACGAATCCGAGTCTACCATTGACAATGGCTCGGGTAATGAATCAATCAGGGATGTTCAAGCTGTAGAGGAAATAGTTGACAAAGACATCAACAAGAAGCAGAGTGGAATTGCTCATGACTCCAATGCAGACATAGGTTATGAAAATACGGATACCAAAGGCCACATTGGTGCACCCCAAACATCTTGCACACCAGAAACCAAATTAGCAAGCAGATATAGAAAAAGCAAATGCCTTTATGAGCTTCTGCAAATGGAACTGCTGGAAGACCGCGACAGCGAGTCCTGCTTGCCATCTGGTAATGCCAGTAGATCCTGCGATTTGCAGTTTAGTGCCACTGAAGATTTGTGTAGCAGAGAAACCTCATCGACGGTGCAACCTGTTTTGTGCTCTTCCAGCATCGAGAGAAAAAGTTCAGGTCTCGGGGAAGATCTTGGTGGACTAATAAGAGAAAATGATGCTGCAGTTGGGAATGATTCCAAAGGCTCGAAGCAGAAGTATGTGGCATCATTTTCTTCTTTAGGACAAAAGAAGATGATCCGAATATCATTGCTTGGATCAAAGTTGAGAAAAATGTACAGGAAACATAAATCATCTCACAAGAAGCTTTTCCCTTGGAGCTACTATTGGCACAGAGATCCATCCAATCTTGATGAGAGAACAGTTAACTCATCAGTGGTTATCAGAAGATGCAAATCGGGTCCGGTGGACCATGATGCAGTGCTTAAGGCTATGACACGAGCACTAGAAGCCACGGAGGAGGCTTATGTGGACATGGTAGAGAAGGCACTCGATAAGAACCCAGAGCTCGCACTAATGGGTTCATGTGTTCTTGTGATGTTGATGAAGGATCAGGATGTATATGTCATGAACCTTGGTGATAGTCGTGCTATTCTGGCACAAGATAAATTAGATGATAGCTATAGGAACCCAGCTCTTGCAAAAGAAGATGTGAGACATTGGAACAGGTCAAGGGATTCTCTTGTTCATGTGGAACTAGACAGGATATCTGAGGAATCTCCAATGCATAATCCTAAAGGACAAGTCTGCAACATCAATCAGACTAGGGAACTTCATCTTTGTAGCCTAAAAGTGAGGGCTGTTCAGCTATCTTCTGACCACAGTACAAGCATTGAGGAGGTATGAACCAATAATGAAAATTTTTCATTTTTATTCTTCTTGGGGAATCTGAGTGATATTTTTGTGATCTATCATACATAAACTTACTGATCTTTGATTGCATTAGATGTTTGCAAAGCCAGTTAGTATATGAAATTGCTTAGATTCTCTAATATATCATGTAGAAATTGATCAAAGTTGTTGGTTATAATGCAAAATGTAAGCTTCCTCAAGCTGCAGTACATTCTGGAGTCATTGTCGGGATTGTGTTTCATTCTCTTATTTGTCCTATCATTATTGTATGAAAGTAGGCTATGTCAATTAATAATATCCAACTTATCTAAAAGCAAGCTAATTCAATTTTCAATCAATAAATGGATTCATGTTTTGGGGGATGGAATACAAATTGTGATTTCTCTAATTTCATGAAACTTTTGCATCACATGAACAGTTTAGGCTACAGAAATTTGTATGCTTGGAACCAATTACAAGCATATTTATATAGATAATTAACTTGTCACATTCCTTTTATGGGATGCATATTTAGTTGGATTTATATACTTAGTTAAATGCCAGAGGTTTTGGTATATGGTAAATACACCCTGCTTTACAAGTACTACATATTTATTATGGTTGTACTGTTAAAATAAGTTTCAATTTTCCAGATTTTGACTGTCTAGAATGTAATATCATATCTTTACTAAATATGGTAAAATATCTTTCTTCACATTGATTTTTCTTTCTCATTTTAAATCCTAAAGAACACAAAGCCTTTTTGGGTTGCCTGGCTTGTACTGGGCATTCAAATTTTCTTATTTATAATTTTTAAGGTTCCTGATCAGAACATTCACACAATCAAATGGAAAATATTGTCATTCTCATATAAGAATTTAGTTGGCACTATCACATTCTGCACCTTGCCAATTTGTGGAAACAACCAACTCCTTTTACTGCACATGACCAAAAGAAAAGTCCTCAGGTGATCGTATGTACACAAGCTTGACACTGCTTTAACACTCTCCTTTGTTGCTTCCTCACTGTTTGCAAACGTTACCCCTACTAGCAGACAGGTTATTTCCATGACTCTAAGTCCTGATTACCCAGGTTGATGTTCACAACACTGAAAAAATATAGGACTTCTGTTATGGTCATTTGGACATAATAATATTTGATTTCCACAATAGTCCCTATGGGTGATATAATCACTTACTTTTTTACTAGTTACCTTACCCTATCAACTAAAATTTGCAGGAAGTCTTGAGAATTAAAGCAGAACATGCTGATGATGCTCAAGCTGTCTTCAATGACAGAGTAAAAGGGCAACTAAAAGTTACAAGGGCATTTGGATCAGCGTTTCTGAAGAAGGTCAGCTCAGAAATCTGCTTATTCCTTTTTATCTAAATTTGTTTCTGTGTGACAATTAAGTGCCCACATAAAAATGCAATAAATGTCTTTTTGAGGTTCGAATTTTTCCATGCGACATTTAATTGAAATCAAGGGCACTTTGTATTGGGCCTGAGAGTGTGGTTCACTGTCAGAATCATTAAAATCAGAAACTTGATCTCGCATGAAAGCATACCTTGATATGTTGGAAGTCTAAATTGGCATGACATGGCATGGCATTGCCAAGGTAATTGGATAATTTCTTACTTTTTTGCAAAATCTGATGTGCATGCCTGGTAAAGAAATATGGAATTTTAAATTATATGTATCTATTATTTAAGTCTTTTTTTGCAAATGGCTTGATAATAAGTTATATATGTTTGTTAAAGTTACCTTTGGAATTTCCACCTCCATCGATATTTTTTGCCAGTGCAAAAATTGTGGTCATCAACTTTTAGGTGGATTCCTTCTCATATATTTAGATGAGTGGAACCTTAGACTATATTTGTACGATTCTTTTCGCTTGGCAAATAAGTTTGATGATGGTTAAGTTAGGTTATGATTATTGGAACTGCCTTTAGAATTTCCATCTCCGGAGGAGGGTATGTTTTTCTCCAACAGCAGGTGCACCAGTATACATATGTACTTGTATATGTGCATTCATCTTGAAGGGACTGGAATAGCAAAGGAGAGTGAAGAGATATTGAATTTCATTTTCATTCTCTTATATTTCTATCATTTTGTTAATCTGTGGTAATACATATATCTTTTGAACCAACATATTGGTGTGAAATCTTTTGTTAACCTTGTTAGATATAAAATAGCAGTTCTACCCCAAAATTTTTACTAGAGCAAGTCTCAGCGTAATAGGTTGTGTACTCCATGGAGAGAACACAGATTATCGGTGCATCTCTTAGATATTATAATTGATTAAATTTGCTGGAAAAAAGTTTATTTTTCTGAGACTGGTTGTACTCTTTCTTACAGCCAAACTGTAATCAAGCTCTGCTTGAGATGTTTAGAGTTGATTATATGGGGAACTCACCATATATTAGCTGTTCCCCTTCCGTTCTTCATCATCGTCTATGCTCAAGTGATCGTTTCTTAGTCCTCTCTTCCGATGGGCTTTACCAGTACTTCAGCAATGAAGAAGTTGTTTCACATGTTACATGGTTCATGGAAAATGCACCAGAAGGGGACCCTGCACAGTACCTCATTGCTGAGCTGCTAATTCGTGCAGCTAAAAAGAATGGTCAGTAGCTATATTGTAAATTTCTCTTTTTTACGATTTTAATTATATAAGTCTGTGTCATCTTTCAGTTGTTCTCTGTGTGAATTTGTTAGATATGTTCAATATTTCATCATTCTTGGCAGTCATTAAGCAATAGTGCCACTAGTTCCTATAGTGCATCTGATACTGGAGACACTTTTTGGTCAGAACGACATTGCAAGTTATCATGACCAAGCTCCAGCGCAAGCATAGTATTAGTGGTATTTAACATGTTTGAATCCAATCAGACTTGATGAAAGGTCAACTTTTGTAGTTGACATGATTGATCTCCAGACTAGTTGATAATTGTCACCTTTGATCCTCTTCCAAAACGTCACCTGTTCCATCTCCCACACAGAAGTTTAACATCACTTTTCTAAACCTCCACAAAATCTTTGATGCATATGGCTCCAACATCCCAGTACATTTCTCAGGCTTTGTGATTCTTGTTGGAAGTGTTTGTATCAGTAATAAATTATCTAGTTTGGTAGAATTCTCTGCCCATTGTCAAGTGACGTCTCTGGTGCTACAATCAACTTTCCCCTTTCATACGATAGATGTCGTCAATGCTTCTTCGTTTACAGCTTGATGATTCACATGTTAGTTCCTGTTACATGTCGCAGGGATGGACTTCCATGAGTTGCTGGATATTCCTCAAGGCGACCGGCGCAAATATCATGATGATGTTTCCGTTATGGTGATTTCCCTGGAAGGAAGGATTTGGAGGTCATCCAGTTGATCGTTGTTTGGAGCAGCAAGCTTTGCCCTGTATCCTCATCTGTAACATATTCCCATCATGAAAGGCATTCTTGTTCTTTACATGTTCTCAGTCTCCTTTTGATGTACTCGTTCCATCCCGAGGAGTTGTGTGATGGCCATCCCTCTCACCCTCTTGATGAACCTCCTCGCCAAAACTCAATGCTTATCAGAGGGTATGCGCAGCCGAAGAATCACTGAACTCAGACCTAATCAGTAGACTTGCATGACTCCATGACCCCATGCCACAGCTTGGAAACTTGCATTGGATAAAGAAAAACTTCTCTTTTAAGTTATATTTGATGATAACTTTGATGTCTTCGTCTTTCTGCTGCAGTTGAATGTTGAGGGCAAGAGCAAGAAGGGGAACATTAGAAAGAAGAGGTATTTTTCGATCATGAGTCGGACGAGCTGTCCATGAACACTGAGCTATGTTTCTATTGCCCAATGTCTGTACACACAAGGCAGAGCAATGAACAAGAAAGAAGGTAAATGAGCCCATCGACATGTTTGTTCTTTACCTTTCATGCCTGGTTCTTTTACCCTTTCCTCTATCCAACACCAACTCCAACAAAGACCACACCACCCCATCCATCACCATCAAACCTTTTGTATGAAACTGCAGTCTCATCTAGTCTTTGTTATATTATAAAACTCTCATCTCTTTAGAATCTTATATTTTCATATATAATTCTCTCATGTTTGTTCTATATTAAACTCTTGTTTCTATAGATCATATATATCATTGTACAAACTAAACTATTTTTTTACAGGTTGTAGATTCTGAGCCAACTATAAAATTATCCAGTTAATTGCACTTATCCTTTAAGCCAATGTTAATATTGAGAAGAGAAACTGAAGCTATGGATAGAAGGAAAAAACAACAACTCCACAACATTAGTTCAGATATTTCTACCCAGGTAGTGTGGCCACAAATTGCGATTGCTACTGCTACTTATGCTTCTTTTAGTTCTTTCATCTACTTTTAGAAAGATTTCTTTAGTTTGTAGGACCGCTTTCATGCCTACAATATCACATCTTCCTCCCTGCATCTCCTTCAACCCTACCATCTTATCCTAATTCAAACAACATGACTCCTTTCTCCTCTTTTCCTGCAAGTCCATAAACCGCAAGTCAAGTCTTCCCCTACACCAACGGCAGCGGCAACCGGAGCCAATCGGGAGGCAAGCGCCATCACCAAGTCTTCCCTCTTCTCCATCTTCTTCCTTCTCGTCTTCCTCGTTCCCTTTCTTTTTGGCATCAATCCCTCCGGTCTCCGCGTTCTAATCCCCACCGGTGGTGACCGGCGTCGAGGGACCACAGTAAGCTTACCGCTGCCGTATGAACTATGTCAGACCATTTTGCAAGGAGTCTCTTGCAAGCTACACGTGTCGCGTCCATACACGAATCTAGAAGCATATACCCTCCTCGATGTGAATGAATGTAAACAGAGTAAGAACACGACGGACTCGACCACATCGAGAATGATACTGTCCGGATTTATCTTGCGTCTTATACTCCACAAAGACTCATTTGGCTCGTCATTACAATAAATAGCAATACCTTTCTTTTCCTTTTGATTAATATAACAATCATTGGACTGATGAGTATGAATGGCAGCATACTATGCAGGCCTTGGCGAAAAAGTAATCCATGCAAGTGTGAATAGTATGCATGAGTTGGGTTAGTGTGAATAGTATGCATGAGTTAGGTTGACTTCCACTCCGCCTCGCACATGCACCTACACACTACGTGAAACCTAACTTGGTTGTGCCATTACGTGACGAAATAATCAACGCCTCTCTCTCTCTCTCTCTCTCTCCTCCCCCACATGGGTTGGTTCATAAGGTGCTCCGGCATGTGCTGCAGACACCAAGTCTCACCTCTCACGCCATGCACGAGTCACAAGTCATCTCCCTTTCTCTATCCAACCAACCACCACCGTCATACTATTATCGCATATGGAGATGTGTATACGTAGAACATGTGGTTGCAATCTCGTCATCTACCATCCGTCTGCGTCCATGATGTACGGGAGCCATGTGCTTGCAAACCCTCAGAAACTAACGATGAAAAGAATACTAGACAGAGCACAACACTCGGTTGACTTAAGTTACTCGTGGTTACGTTTCTCTATGCTTCATAAGGTAGAATGTACGGTTACGTACACCGTTTCCGTCTGCGGGTGGAGGCGGCGCAAAAGGTGGACAAGTGTAGCCGGCACCAGGCTGTAGATTTTTGTACGAAGCTTGTTAGTATATAGCTTTGACTATGAAAGATTATAAGCTTCGCCAACTTGTAATAATTTGTTCCAGCGCGCAGGTCTTATAGAAGAAATTGGAGCAAATAATTTGCGTGAAGTCAACGTAGACTGAACGCCCAACACGCCGTCAGGGTCGAAGAAGAGCTCAGATTCGGCACTATATATAGGAATGAGGGAGGTGGGATGGTATACATTAATCTTCACAGCACCGAGGAGTTTGTCTTCTTCGAACAAGGAGAGATGGAGAAGGCTGCACTACTGCTGCTGTTCCTCGCGTGGTTTGCCTCTGAGTTCGGAGCTCTGGGAGCTGATTGGATTCCTGCCTCGGCAACCTTCTACGGAGGGGGTGATGCTTCCGGCACTATGGGTGGGTGACTCACACACTACGTTTGATGCTTGGGAGTTTGGTCTGCGCTCTAAGGTGGGTGTTCCATGGGTGCAGGTGGAGCGTGTGGGTATCAGAACTTGTACAGCGACGGGTACGGCATCAAGAACACGGCACTGAGCACGGCGCTGTTCAACAACGGCGCCGCCTGCGGCGCGTGCTTCCAGATCGTGTGCGACTCGAGGAAGTCGCCGTGGTGCAAGAAGGGGACGCACATCACCGTCACCGCCACCAACTACTGCCCGCCCAACTACGACCTGCCCAGCGACAACGGCGGGTGGTGCAACCCGCCGCGGCAGCACTTCGACATGTCTCAGCCAGCCTGGGAGACCATCGCCGTCTACCGGGGCGGCATCGTTCCCGTCTACTACCGCAGGTGATTCCACGTCCCTGGACCAATCCTCGAGGATCGGAGCTCTCAGGAACTCGGTCTCACGGGTTAATCGTGCGGTGTGGACTTGGCAGGGTCAAGTGTCAGAGGAGCGGAGGCATCAGGTTCACCATCAACGGGAAGAACTACTTCGAGCTGGTGCTGATCGCCAACGTGGGAGGGAGCGGCGTGGTCTCCGGCGCCTGGATCAAGGGGTCCGACACGCAGTGGATGGCCATGAGCAGGAACTGGGGCATGAATTGGCAGAGCAACGCGTACCTCACCGGTCAGAGCCTCTCCTTCCGGGTGCAGACCAGCGACGGCAAGGTCAAGACCGCCTACGATGTCGCGCCGGCGACTTGGAAGTTCGGCGAGACCTACGCGTCCTCCATCCGGTTTTAGAAGATCGCGCTGTTCCACCTCTTCTCTACTTCCATGTTTGAAGGCTGTCGTCTTCTCTGTGAAGGAACGAGTGGTTTGACTCTGTCCACCAACCTTCAATTGGATTCTATGTTGTGTCTTTGCTTTGTCTAAATGTATAATCTACTGTATATGTGTGATCACTCTCAAGTATAATATACTGTTTTGGCTCCAAAAGTATAATCTATTGCATATTTATTAAATGCCAATTTTGAATGCAATTAATTAACTATATATATATATATATATATATATATATAGTTTGAATATTTGTCCAATTTTGGCTCAAGTAAGTAATCCTACTCTATTTGAAATGTGATATTTTCTAATATTTTAATTAACTTAATAGATGATAAAATTTTGCCCAATTCTTGAAAAAATAGGTTGATCTGAATTAGGTTTAATGCACATCGGTCATTGAGACCATCATGAGAGTCAAGAAAGTTGATCTAAACCTCTTCCTTAACTTGGGCCATTTATATTTCTTTTGCATATATGGACTAGTATTTTATATTTTTTTTAGGAGAGAAGCAAAGAGAGGGTAAAAGACTGAGAAAAGAGATACATAAAGATAAAATTAAGATGAAAGTAGCACAAAGAAGAAAAAAAATACTAATGTCATATTTTATTTATAATAATGAAAAGAAAATTAAATAAAAAGAAAAGGAAGAGAGAGAAAATAAAAAAAATGAAGATTATATGAAAATATTACATGAGAGCTAATAAAATAAAACCCAGTCATCTTGTCATATGATAGTCCTCTAATTTATGAAAGAGGGTTAACTTCCTGATTCCATGTGGATCAATTACATCATAATGATTTGGACTAGTTCTCTTTCTTTTCATGTATATATAAGTTCATGAATGTGAAGAATGGCATGGATGTATGTGAACTTTTGTAGGGCATATCATTGTTTGGTAAGACCTCAACATCCCTAATCCAAAGGAAAGTGTCCTAAATGTCAAGAACAATGGATTAGTAGTTATCTTCCAAATGTTTTGTCTGTATCAAACACTGCAAATTTATTTAAGGATCATGCCCCTTCATGATGCTTGCATATGTCCTATGAGAACTATATGCTAGAAAACATAAATCCATTGTTCAAAACTGTGATGTTTGAGAGTGGAAAGAGAGACAAAGAACATTCTTGACTCTTGTTATTGAGAAATGAAAACATGTATGAACTTTTCTAATAAGCCAGCATAAAGCCTTGAGTTGCAAATGGTCACTATAAATTTCCAAGAAAGTAAATTTGACATTAAAAAAACTACATTTGACCAAAGCCAAAATCAGATGCAGAGAATGTAGACTTTATCTAACTCAAAATTATAGGCACAATATTTCTCTACCTCAGTCTAATTTGGAAGCTAACTAAGGAAAAAAATAATCATATAATTTTTTATATAATAATATCTTAATCTAATTTTTGGAAAAAAAAAATAAGATACAAATTATTAATCAAAGAACTAAATAAAATTTAGTTTTTGGAGATCATTCTCCAACTACACTGATGATGATGATGATAATAATAATAATAGAATAAAAATATTATAAAACAAATTTATGATTAAAAATATAAATAACAAAAATAAAAAGTTACCATCCTATATATTTTCGATAAAATTAAATACAAAAATTGATCAATAACCAATTTTTCAATAGCTAATTCCAACAATTAGTTTGGTCACTGATTATTAAAATTTGACATTTTAATTCAAAAACATTTTTAATGATAGCAAAGCTCCAAACTAACATGTTAGATTTCATAAAGAATTAATACCATAAAATTAACAAAAATATTTTCTAAGCCAAATAGAAATTCACTGATACTACTTATAAATTTTACTCTTATCTAATTCCATATCAAGTACCCATCCATGCACTCACTTGATTCTACTTACACTACTACAAATGTGTTTAAAATGTATTCCAATCTAACTTGAATAAATCGAATGAATATAAATATATGAAAAAAACTTGATCATGTGTCATATACAAAAGACAACAAATAAGTATTTTTTGAAGTTGATGAGCTGTTCATATATCCAAATTAATTCTTCAAATATTGATTTTTTTTTAATGCATCTTTATATATATATATATATATATTCAAAGAGTAAGAGTAAGAGGCAGAGAGATAAGATTCGAATTATGATGAACTGTTAAAAAAATTTATCAACTAAACTAATTGATATCTTCAAAAAATAATATCTTACGATACATTATCAAATTGTTGTTCACTAAGAACTATATTGAGATTTTGAAGTATTTGCTAATCACATATAACCAGAGCATGGCATGACTTACCTATTTGATTTAGATGATGTGACCTTCTTTGTGTAATAATAACATGAGCAATAGCTTTATATGGAATTATTCTTTACAAGGCTTCATTTTGATTTTTCCAAATAAGTCATAGAATATTAGCAATTATGGCTCTCATGGTTTTTGCATTGGGAGAGACATCATTGCATCTGTTCTTAGCCAATTATCAACGGTAGCATTGCTCAAAAACATTCAAATCTGACTCCCAACTTATGTTCATATAAATTATAGATAGGAGGACTATTTAGGAACAATACAAAGGCTAAAAAAAAATTCATAATTTTCACCAAAAATGTTAACCTTATCATTCGAATAGGTTGATGAATGTCTTTGTTGCTAAACCATCCGCTTAATCGACATTGTCACTCCCTAATTGACTTGCTTTAGTAACAAAGTCTCGGTCGAAGACATTGACGACATTCCTTTTTAGAGAGAAGAACAAAATGTATGTGATGGGAAAATAAATGCTAGTGATGTCTGACATAATCGAACCCGATTCGAGTCCTCCTCATCATGTATAAAAAAATCTTAGGGGGATTTTTAAACGTGTTTCATAATCGATCTACACGAAGAAGATTGAGACATTGTGTGTCACATCTCAAATTTATATAAATAAATAAATTATTATTTTATAGTTCATAATTTTGCAAAAAAACTTTTTTTTATCTTTGAATTCAAATTTCTTTGTTTATAATATTAAATATTTTTTAACTAAAAAAATCACATATTCCTAATAGAGCCATGGAAGAAGCCTTGTATCTATTATAAAATAATAGGTTACTTTAAAAATTAATATATGATAAAAATACATCATCAACCACACATACTAAGAATCTTTGAAAAATCATAAAAATAATATCTAATACTAATAATATATATTAATAATTTAATATTAAATGATGATACATCAATTTATTATGAAACTATATATAAATAATAATAATAATTCTTATACTATAAATAAAATCATGCATTAATCATATGCAACATATCTCGATAATATATATAATAGTTAAATAATAAATACGTATATCACATCCGATAGCGTACTCTCTCAATAGCGGATAAAGAGATATACTCTATATATGAAATCCTTCCATAGAGAGAATCCATATCATACTCCCAACAACGGATAAAGTGGTATCTCTTACCCATTCAAGTAGGGACATATTTATCCCAACAATGAATAGAGGAACCGTCTAATCATATGTTATAGGGTTTGCTAATCCCTTAAGGAAATCACCGACTTGCTCTCGATAGGGGTATATAATTAACTACAATCATTCATTTATGTTCTTATATTTATTTATACATACATATAATAAGTAGTACGATAAAGTATTATGAGGGATCATGCTTGATGTATAACTTGTTGGACTATATCCATTGGTGATAAAATTTTTAAGTTCATCGAATTATAAAGACATGAGCAATCAATCTCTCAATATTCATTAATCAACCAAAACCCTAATTAAAATAGCTCAATTGACTCGAACAAACTTAATTCGATTATGAACTAATGGAACTAACCTCTAATCCTTAGAGTCTATCTGGAATCACCTAGGTATGTCTAATTTAGATTTGATTAATTTTAATTAGGTCAAGTAGGCTTAAATCGATCATGTTGATTTGAAATCATTGTAGACCTACTTAAACTGATCAAACCTATCTAATTTAATCAAATAACGAGCTTAAACCAATTAACGAGCCTAGATCTAATTGATCCACCTAACTATTGGATAGGTCACGTGCATCACATATGCCTATCCAAAATAATAAGTTTGGTTAAGGTACAATGGGTTGGATAGAGAGGTAATGATTTGTCTAGATCCAATCACATAGTTGGGTGGACTTGGCTTTACGGGCTAAGATGAGCCTCACTCATGAGGTGAGTTGAGTCTTACCACTAAACTAGGTAATGTTTGACTCGTAGGTTGAGTTATACTTAGTTACATAAGTAGTATCATACTTGGCTACATGGGTTAGGTCATGTCTAGCCATATGAGCTGAGTTGTATCATATCACATAAGCTAGGTTATGCTTGACTATATATACTTAGTCATATATAGTCATTTGGGTTGGATTATGCTTGGGCACATAGGCTTAATTGTATTTAACTACATGCGGCTAGGTTATACCTAGTCATATATATTAGGTTGTACCAAAGAACATAAGGTATACCATATTTGGTTATAGGAGCTAGGTCATTTCTCACGACTTAGGCTAGACCATATCTAACCACATGGGCTAAGCTAGCTAATCAACTTAACTTAGGTCAGACCCTAACTTAACAATTCTTATTAAATTAAATTTTATTATTAAAAAAAACTAATTAGATTCATGATTCTAAATTTAAAACTAATTAGATAATAAAAATTGACATATAATTCCTTGAAATATAAATATATCTTATTAAATAAATTAGAACTATTATTAAATTAACTAATAATTCTAACATCACAATTCAATGATCTTTATTTATTCATTAATTTTTTTTTAAAATTAAAATATTATTATGCATCATATAAATTATAAAATTTCTAATATCAAAATATGAATAAAAACTAGTAAGAAAATAATAGAGGATTCTAATTTTCTCAAGGAATTTTCTTCTCAATCCTCCCACTATCAGATGTAATAATTTAATTTTTATTTTACTTATATATATAAAGATAGAATCATAATATTTATTTCATATGGTTCACGTACAAAAATAAAATTTAAATTATTTATTTTTTAAAAATCACATCACTCATAAAAAAATAATTAATAATTTAATTGATTGATAAGAAAATTGATAATTTAAATAACTTATTAGGAAATAAGCTCTCCATGTGGTTAAAGAAAATCAATCTTAATTATTTCCTTAATCATACTACACAAATATAAAAATTAATAATTTAAATAAAAAAAATATTATTTATGATAATTTGATTTATGTTAAGAGAAAAAAAATCATCAGTGCTTAGGTCAGTAAAACGGAATATAAGTTTTTACTGTAAAGTCATTCACCTCGATTACTCTAACGAGTGATTTTTATTGTTGGATTAATTGGAAATAATATTTTAAGGTATTAACAGAATATTCCCATAAGCTTGGAGATGAAATCGCCCTTTTGTTATTGCTTCGCGTTTGTGGTGATAGTTCTAACACCGACTCTTCTTCTTCTTCTTTGTTTGGGCTCGTGTTGGGCCAGCAGGTGGCGCGGCAGAGGGAAGGAGATAAAGAAAGAGAGACAGCTTCGCCAGCGGCGGGGACGTGCCCGGCGCCGATGAAGGCGACGTCGAACGGGTCGTGGCAGGGCGACAACTCGCTCGCCTTCGTCCTCGTCCTCGCCTAAAGCTTGGGCTCTCCTTGTCCTCGTCATTTGCACCCGCTTGTCCCTCGTGAAGGTCCCTCCGAGGGAAGCCTTCACGCTGGCCTTCCTCGTGAACACCAAGTGGCTCGTCGAGCTCATCGTCCTCAACATCGGCAAGGACCGCAAGGCACGCAAAACGTTCCCGCCGCGCTCTCTCCTGCTAATTGCCGCAAAACACTTGGTTTTTGGGCTCGACATGCGACTGCATTAATCGACAGGTGCTCGACGAGGAGCCGCTCGCCATCCTGGTTCTCATGGCTCTCTTCACCACCTTCGTTACTACGCTCATCCTGGATCTGAACGGTTGCCCGGAGTTGGGGCCGGTGGGGAGCTATCTGTCATCGTCCGGGTTCTCGACCACATCGTCGGTATTGGTGATCAAGCAGCACTTGCCGGACACACCCCGCCATTAGACTCACTCTGCTTTTTGTTTCATCTGCAGGGTTTGCAGGGCTCGGCGAACTGCATGCCTTCTCCAATGGCATGTAGATAAGCGTGAGCAGCGTATGACTTCGTAGAGACAACTAGTATCGTTCTTGTACGCAATCGCGAACTGCATCGACATCTTCTAGAAACTGAAGCCGTGGCTCTGCTGCCGTTGACAAAGTATGCGGAGGAAGACAGCGGCATTTTGACTTTGACTGCCAAATGACGCCGGCGCCGATAGGGGACTGGCTGAATCACCCTTGAAAGTTATCATAGGTGACCCGGCGCCTGGGTTTCGCCGTGTGTTATGAGAAGGTGACGTCACCCATGAAACTTGAGGGCGCATCTTGTAAATATGTCGTGTCGCTCGTGTCCCAGTTCCGCGTGCTTTCGACCAAGCAATCAAACAGCAGCAGCAGCAGCGGCAGCGGCAGGTGGTCGCCTTGTTGGAGCTTCCTTCGAATTGAATCCTTACCCTCAACCCTGCATCTCTTTGCCCCAATAAAGCAAAAGGAAAGAAAGGGCACCTCCAAGCGCAACCCGCTTCTATTCCTTTCCCCCTCCCTGTCCGCCGTCTCCTCCCCCTTCCCTGCAGATCCTCGATCGCTCTTCTGCTCGAGGGCTCGACGCCCTTCCCTTCGTGAAGAACTTGTACGAGGTAAGATATATGGGCTTTTCGCTCTCTCTTTCCTTTTGTTGTTCCGTGACCTAGATATTGTCTCTGGATTAAAGTTAGGGAACGGATCAAAGCAGCAAAGAGTGATGCTCCGGTCTCGATTCCGCCTATGTATTGAGTCCTCCTCCTTTTATGATATGGATTCTTTGGTGTTCCAATCGCACGCTGTTCTTGGTAGGAGATTAAGTAAATGGGTCACGGAAAGTTAAAGAGTTAAGAGGATGTTACTTTCTTTGGTAACAGCAAGTCTTATCATCCACGAAGTTAGACGATGATGCAAATCAATGCTTCGTAATAGCAATCGGGCTCAGGACTAACTCGGTGTTGGTATGATTTAGGTTTCGTACCGATGTGGGGGTATAATCCATTGGACTAAGTGTTGTTTCTATTGACGGCATTGAATGAAGCCCAGAGTTCAGGAATCTAAGCATGTAGTTCATAAATTTTTTAGCTTGTTCATGGATCGAAATTGATTTAGAGGGTTGCAAGCTCCTGCTGTTTGGTTAGCAGTGTATACAACAGATTGCCTTGAGTATCCAACATTGGTTTCATGTCTCATGCTCATGTGTTATGACCTTCTTAGTTGGTGTAGTTTAGTTCAGAAAAGATTATGCTGGAACAAAGGTAAAACCCTTTATCTTCTTGTAGTTTACTAGCAAATGACATCTAGATATTGTGAGATAAGCTAGAAAAGATTGTTAATGACAGTGATTATTTGTGAAAATGTTGGAATACGGATGTGTATGAGATCTGGAATGGAAAAGGTACTAGCTGTTCTTTTCCATTTGGTGGATGACTCGGAGGAAGAGTTCCTGGGAATTTTGGCTTGTCATTTACTTGGGAGAGAGAAAAGTTGGAATACAAGACAAAATAAAGAAGAGGATGACATGGAATGCTGGTCGGTTTTCTGTGAGGGTAACCATAGCGATCCAGTGGCTCAAGAAGATGAGGGAAGCAGAGAGTCCACCAGTTCTAGATCACGAAATCACTAAAACCAACCCAATAAATTGACTAAAATAGCTAATCTGTCTATACAGAGGTGACTTTTAAATATGTATATGGATGGAAACACACCTGTAGCAGAATGAATTGGTAAATGCTTGTTGAATCTGATTAAAATCTGGCTAATCTAAAGTCTTTATAAAAGCCTTTTTAAGGTGAAACAATTGTACATTAATTAGACTTTCAAATCTTTTATCCATTTGCCTGAAACTACTTATGTGGAATGGTGGAATTCCTTTTTGGCATATGACCATAGCTTCTTTATCTTACTTAACTTGAATTATCATGCTATAACTGGTGTCTTACAAATTCAATCATGTATGATTTGAGTTCTGCCTAGTCATTGTTAAAACAGAGGTCACAAGTCATTTAGTTTTTGTTTGCAAAATGAGTGAACTGGGTCTACTGTCTGCCACTAGCATAATCTTTGAGAGTACACCTTAATTATTTGCCTTTGCCTTCCTTTTGTTGCAGTGGTTTTGTTACCTGCTACTCTTTTTTGTAAACTATTGGTTGTGATCTGCTATCCCCTATGAATTCTTGAGCAGGGTGAATAAAGGTTGTGGCAGTAATGATGTTCTACTTTATTGTCTTCTTCATGCCTGTCTTCTTCATACAGTAAAGTAGAAGGTGTTCTACTTTATTGTTTCCTTAGTCTTTTAGATTACTTTGAATATTTTGGATCATGCACATTTTTTCTAGACTTGACTTTTGGCATATTGAATTAACAAATTGAAGATAAATCTTTCTTCTTAAGTATTAACATGCTTGGCTTTGACTCTTTAATAAGGATTTTTTTAAGGTGGAAGTACTATATCTTTTGCCACTGCAGTGTTCGACTCCTTTCCTGTATTCTTATGCTCACTAGTTGAGTTCTAATTATGTTGCATGACCATACAAATGCATTTCTGTGTGTTGTTTATGGTAGTTTTCTTGAAAATAATACTTGCCATATTTCCTTTGCTAGCACAAGGATCAAATCTATGTTGAAGTCTCAGAAAAGCATAAACAGTTGTGGAAGATGTAACCAATCAACTTGCTATTGTTGTTGTACAAACTGTATCCTAGTCATTATTTGCATCATGTTATATGTGCACATGTCAGGGTAATTTAACTTTCTTCTGATGCTTCTGCTTTGTCTAAAAGATTCTGTGGACTTCCACGGAAGATGTCAAGTTCATCTGAGATGTCAGGGAAGAACGTTGAGACTTCTGATCTACAGACAATGGAAGATGAGCATGCAAGACTGGTGTTGCCAAGTGAATCAAGAATAGCCAATTTTGACTCTCAACAGGTAGTTGAAAAAGCAACTTCGAGATCGTACATCTGGTGGATGAAAATTCTCTTTTTCTGCTTTCTATTGGTGGTTCTTAGTTTCGTCTTCATCAAATGGGGACTACCGTTTGCTTTTGAGAAGGTAATGTCAATTATCTTCAGCTATATTATTTGTTCTGCTATATGTTCCTAGTCTTCTGAATACAAGTGTAGGTTACTAATTTTGTTGTTCTTGCAATTGCTGTGAGCAGATCTTTTTTCTGTGCTTATCTCATGCTATTTCTGTAGAAAATCTTATGCAAGCTACAATTAGATATACAAACATGATGACCGTCATGCATGTCAGGCATGTGTCAGCACAAGCTGAAACATAGTTTGCCAAAAACACATCATTGGCATCATGTCAAGTGCCAATATATGGCTAGGACAAATTACTGACCAACATACATGATGATTCACATAGCATGGAATCATATCGTGCCCAGTAGGTATCAACACACCCCTGTGCCACAATATGGCAATCTTTGTACTTGTTTATCATGAGTTGTTGGCCAGGTCTTGAAAAGTTTATTCCTAAATTTGCTCGGTAACTCTTTATTTGTCGATGTATTTGATGTTCCGTTTTGGACTAGAGAGTTCTTTGGTCACACATATTTCATCTTGTAATTGGTTGCTTGGTGGCATGCTCTGCTGTGTCATATGCCCTTTTTTTTACAGTAGAGTAATGTCTGTAGCTTGATCTCAACTGGACAATCCAAGCCTAACATAACATTAGCTTTGCCCACAAATAAGTATACCCATAAATTGCTATTTCGATGAACATAGGTATCTGTATACCACCTTGTTATAGTTCACATCTGATGTGAGATTACCGAGGGTGCTAATCTCTTTCGTACAAATCCATATCAGTCTTTTCAGAGACAAATATTGGTAGCTCCACCTCATCAGTGTTTGCCCCCTGGACATATTAGTTGTCACATTAGCTCTTATACTGCAATTATCTCAACTTGTGTACCAAAATATTTTGGTTCTGCTTCTTAAAAGAATTCAAAAGTTACTTGTTTAAGGGATGGATATCAACTCAAATATGATCTTATGTCATTGCCACTCGAAACGATCGACTATTTCGAGATACATGCATGCTCTACATGGTATTATATCTTTAGAAACTGGAGAAAAAGTGATAACTCCATTCATATCGACAATTCAGTGATCAATTGAACTACTCTTCAGGTTCTCCTGCCAATTATGGAGTGGGAAGCAACTGCTTTTGGGCGGCCTGTTCTTGCTTTGGTACTCATTGGATCCTTAGCTTTGTTCCCAGTTGTGTTAATTCCTTCTGGGCCATCCATGTGGCTGGCAGGAATGATATTTGGATATGGTCTTGGATTTCTTATAATTATGGTAGGAACTACCATAGGCATGGTGTTGCCTTATTTTATTGGCTTACTGTTTCGTGAACGGATACATGTAAGTCCCCTGAACTGAATGTCCACTTTTATCCGTGAAGACCAACCCCCAGTGAATCTTCATTTTTTTGTGACTTTTCTTTCTTTTTTATTAATTGTGACAGGAATGGTTGAATAAATGGCCTCAGCAGACTGCTATACTTAGGCTGGCTGGGGAGGGAAGCTGGTTTCATCAATTTCGAGTCGTTGCGCTCTTTAGAATTTCACCATTTCCATACACAATCTTCAACTATGCAGTAGTAGTGACATGTATAAAATTTGGTCCTTATCTTAGTGGCTCTATCGCTGGAATGATACCTGAAGCTTTCATCTATATTTATAGGTTAGTAAATCTGCCCGTCTGGTAATATGGTTATGATGTCAAACAAACAACCATAGGAGTCATGGCAAATCATCATGATGCCCCATATTTGTCCTCCTTTTTGTTCTTCTTGCAGATAGATCGAGTATTTGCTTAACCTCTGATTCAAAACCAGAATGAGTTTTAGTTATACTTTAAAGGGTTGAGGATGTGAAACATCTAATGATCAGTACCTTATGCCTAATTTTGATTAGTCCTAATATACCATCATCTTGGCATTGGCTTTATGTTTTCCGTTTCCACAGAATCATTTGTTTCTCCTCCTCATAAGGTTTATGACTATTTGGAGAATTACGGCTAAATACTAAACCTTCTTTTCCTGCTTTTCTTTTGGTGCAGCGGACGGTTGATACGCACACTGGCAAATATGAAATATGGGAATTATACCATGACACCGGTGGAGATAGTTTACAACATCATATCCTTTGTCATCGCCATTGCAATCACAATTGCCTTCACAGTATATGCAAGGCGAGCTTTGGGTGATCTCCGAAAGGAAGAAAGCAGCATTAGTGGGGGCGACAACCTGAATGGTAGTTCGATTGAACTTGAAAAGCTCCCACGAGAAAGACTAAGCGTACATTCTTCATCAATCAGTAACGTATGATATAACAAAGCTACGTGCTCTTGAAGGTACAGATATAAGAGGAAGAATTGACGGACTGACCCACAATCTTTATCAGCAGAGTCAGGATAAAGTTATACATGGTAACTTTTGCTCGACGATTCTTTTCCCTTTCTTTCCAGCTTTTGTATAGATGGTGCACTGCAATTTTTTTGCTTAAAATGAAAATTGCATTACTCTTGAATTGCTGTACCTACATGTGTTGCTTATTGAGTCAAGAGTCTAAAAGAACATTCAAATCACTGAGGGTTCAATTGAGCAGATTGCAGTATTAAATTTCCCTCCATGTGTTAAGCTGTTCTTTTATTGTGATAACGAGTTTTATTTCTAACCATAGTTCACAGACAATAGTGCAGGTATACGATGAACCGACACATCATGACACTGCCGAGTTTGTTCTACATGTCGCTCGGGTAATTTCGATCTCTTGACTTGTTAACTGTGCACTCTATGAACAATCTGTTCATTGCTTATTAGCTTGCAACAGCATCTTTGCGGTCATGGTGTTTGATTCTTATTGCTCAACATGATCCATCATGTCTAAAGCAGGCAGGACCGGCCTCGTACGTTAGCTCAATCAGTGAGATTAGAAAGCTGAGCTACCTGCGTTGTCTCTACTTACTAAAAGCACATAAGTGGCGGATGGCCTCATGGCGCACTCAGGTCATGGAAGCAGCACCTACTCGTGATTCCTTTTTTGTGATGGTTAGACACATTGGCCATTTAAGTTGGAAACTTCTAATACTGCCGACAAGGAAATAGCAAGTTGTCCGTGGTATTATGATATCACATGAAAGAGACACCAGCAGCTCTTTTATTGGGAGGAGGCGGTGGTGGTGGTTGAAACAGCCTTTTGTTTCGCATCAGTCCACCAGCTTAAGCTTGCTGTATTCCAATTCTATAATTCCACGAGTGTGATCAAGACAGGAAGCTGACGCAGAGGAACGATAAGAGAAAAAATAATGAGAAAAAAAAATCAGATAATTATAATATTTTTTTTCGTAAATGATAAAGGGTAAGTTTTTATCAATTAAACCAGTCAACACTTTCAATAATTATAATATCGGTTCAAGATGATGAGAGATCTCATATCTCATAAATATGATTTCATATCAATCGTGTATATCGTATGAGAAAAGAACTCAAATTTATTAATCTCATATACAAGAAAATATTAATTGAAAATAAAAAATATATATTTTATCTTTTTTTATAAGATAAAATATATTTTAAATAGCTTGATAATCTTTCTTTTCTTCTTTTTTTCGTTGTGTTCTTTTCTATTCATAATTAATCTAAAAAAAAATAAGAAATATTTTGTGGTATTAATTCAGTAAAATGTAAACTAAATTGTTTCTGCACCACATTAATAATAATAAAAATAAAACACACCGTGAGGCACGATTTGGACGCAGTCTTGCCGTTCCACCGTGTTATTTGGTCTCGTAGCTAATCAATCCCCATCACGATTGACATGTTGGACGAGGTCGACTCCTCGATCGCATCATCATCACCCGAGACTCTATCAAACACGTAAAAGAAGAGATCACTGGGATCTCGATGGTTGTTGAACCATATTTTCCAACCTCGACTCAGAGACAGCGACGCTCAAACATGTCAAGAACACAAGCTCCCATCCCATGTAAAGGATTTACCAGAGTCCAGTTTCTCTGTCAATCGAGTCCAGTTTACATCGCAATAACGATGTGCCCAAAGGCCTGCAGCAACAAATCTGAGGAAAGGAACGAGACGAAGCTTTCTCTCTGGTTTTACCTGCGAACATCTCTCTGCCCGAGTCGTCTGCACTTTTGCCCCGATGATGCTGTAACTCTCGGAAGCAACGAGGAAGAAGAGGTAATCCGAGATGGCTACTTGCTTTCGGATCGGTGTACCATTACTTGTCTGGAACGAACTGCTTGTTCTGGGAAGCAATTAAGCGACCGCCAGCATGGGTTGGCCTGTCATGTCCTGCGGCAGTTGATTTCAACGTAGATGTGGCCTCCTTCGACGACAGCTCATCGTTGTAATGGATTATTCGCTTGTAGTTCTTCTTTCTCGCCTGATGCCATTATGTTCTTCTTTCTGTTTTTTTTTGTTCTTCGAATTTTCATATCATATACAAATATTTAGTTCCAAATAAATAAAATATTAATTTATTATTTATTTTTTAAAGATTATAAATAATAATAAGCATACAAAATACATACCGCTCATCGGCGGATGTCTCCTTAATTCTGTTCCTTAATGATATGTCTCCATGTGCATAAACTAAAAGACAAACATCGTCCAAGCGGAGGCGACACCGTTGGGGGGGCCCGCCAAGACAGCTTGTCTAGGACACGCGTCAGCATTCCATTCCCTCCGTTCTCCATTCCTATTGGCGGTATCCGTTTGGGTAACGCTTATAGGCGGAAGTTAATGAAACGGAAGCAGAAGAATGGTGGCTGCTTAGCTTTGGTGCGTCGTCTTCTTCGCTGGGCAAACCAACACGGCGGCGACCGATTCCCACTCGGTGCGTAGGAAGTCCTTCTCCAACAGCGACGTCATATCCTGTCTACGCCTGCCCTCCTCCCCCCCCCCCCCCCAACCCCAACTCCCCTTGATGCCTTCTCCTCTCCTCCGCCGCGGCCGCAGTCCCTTCGATTCCGTGCGGGGGAATAGCAGCAGCAGCAGGGGGAGCAGCCGCGATGGCTTCGATCCGCCGCGCCCCCTTTGCCGCCGTCCGTGATCGCCCCTCGAAGGGCCAGTCGTTGCTCGGCCGGCCTGCGCAATCCTCCCCCTCTCTGCTCCATGGCTTACGATGCCTCCTCGGCGGCTTGCCCGCCCGTAGAGGCCCCTGGCGCCGGTCCTTCCTCCGCGCCCTCCTCTTCGCCTTCCTCGTTGGCTTCTTCTGGGGCCTCTTCTCCTTCCCCGACCTCGACGACGCCGGCGGCCTCGCGCCGCCCCATGGCTTCTTCTTCGACCCCGTCCGTTCCGCGAACGCCACCGCCGCTGAGGAGCCGGCGGATCCTTTCAGCAAGCTGTTGATCATCGTGACCCCCACGTACAACAGGGCCTCCCAGGGGTACCACTTGAACCGCCTTGCCCACACGCTGAAGCTCGTTCCCCCGCCTCTCCTCTGGATTGTCGTCGAGACGAAGACGGCCACCCTCGAGACCGCCGACATCCTCATGAGGTCCGGCGTCATGTACAGGCACCTCGTCTGCCGCAAGAACACTAGCATCAGCCTCCACAGGGACGTCCGCCAGCGCCACACCGCGCTCAAGCACATCAGGCACCATCGCCTGGACGGCATCGTGTACTTTGCTGACGACGACAACGTGTACTCCCTCGACCTCTTCGAGCGATTGAGACGGATCAGGTACTCAATCCTAACAAAGCCGTTTCATTGTTCTTCCAGCGTAATCTGCCATAATAGTAATTATAGTTCTTTCCAGATGCCGCTTTCAATCTTATGACATGATGAATTAGTTGCAGTGCTCAGTAATTGCCCCAAACTTTTACTAACCCTAGTAAGCTAGTCGAATTTGCACTTGCTTATCGAGGATGAAGCCCCATAATCAAATTGGGCTAAAACGATCTTTTTTCTTACACGGCAACAAGGAGGAAATGTTACCAGATGTAACATGTTGCCGAATTCATAATTGCCTTATTATTTTCTGAGGTAGACAAATTATTGCCTACCATAAGAACCGTATGTTTCTTGCGATTCCAATGCTCAAAGTGCATGCATTTTTAACAGAAAACAACAATTGACTATTATGGGCAAGTGCTGAACCCTTCAAATACTTTACATTTCGGCACAATTGCTTTGCTTATCCAAAAATAATAGTACAGGTGGATCCTAAACTTAATGGTTGTAGTTATCAGTCATCGTTGCTTTGCAGTAAACCTGTTCTCTATGTCTGTTAATTTCTTGGGGTTGAATCACTTGTTCTGTAGATCATACAAGTGGGGAAGTTTGATATATCATCGTATGTTTCCTGTCAATGGAGGAGAGCTTCATTTGTTTGCTCTGAAGTTACTGCTCATCAATCCGCTACTAAATTAGCCTTCTTTTCTAACTACCTGAATTACTTCTGCCTTTTGTGCCTGTAGGAGATTTGGCACTTGGCCTGTGGCAATGCTTTCTCAAAGCAAAAATAAGGCAATTCTCGAAGGCCCAGTATGCAGTGGAGGTCGAGTGATTGGATGGCACACGAATGAAAAGGGCAACAATCTCCGGAGATTTCATGTTGATATGTCAGGTTTTGCATTCAACAGCACCGTACTATGGAATCCTAAGAGGTGGATGTACCCAAAAGATGCCATTGAGCTTCTGGACACTGTGTCAGAAGGTTTTGAGGTACATCTTTTCTTTCATTTTTCACATGTGGTTTTTAACTTGCTAAATAAATACATTTTTTTTTCTTGTGGTTTCTGTTGATTTGAAAATTTTGAAGCTATTTTTATATGAATTCCTAGCATCAAAGATCCAGCTTTTGCAACCTTTCAGCCTGTTTAGGCCGTCTATCTTATTTAGCTTCAGTAAACTTCCGTCTTTTTCCACAGTACTGTGATATATATTGCAAAGGTTTAAGGGTTCTTACATTTTAGTGGTTATAATTCATAAGTTTTTTTTTTCTTGTAGTTTCTGTTGAGTTGAAATTTTTTAAGCTATTTGTATATGAATTCCTAGCATCAGAGATCCAGCCTTTGCAACCTTTTAGTCTGTTTAGGCCATCTATCTTATTCAGCTTCTGTTGGTAGGTAAACTTCCGTCTTTTTCTACAATACTGTGATATATATTGCAAAGGTTTAAGTGTTCTTACATTTTAGTGGTTATAATTCATAAGAAACCCTAGTTTGAACCATTAAAGATTTCACATAATTGTCGTGGTAAAACCAAAGTCAAAGAAGCTAATCCTCGTTCTTATCGGAGTTTATTTTCAACATAGTCTCCTACTTTGGTTACATTAGTTATTATTTCTCCTCCACTATTGCATACTATTTGCCATTTACCAAATCCATTTTTTCGGTGACATAGAGCTTTAAAATCATAATGTCTGCAGGATACAGGATTTATTGAACACATAGTCGAGGATGAACACCAAATGGAAGGCTTACCTAATGATTGCTCGAGGATTATGAATTGGCGTATGCATTTGGAAGCTAAAAATCGTGTTTATCCTAGGGGATGGCAAACCTCAAAGAATCTTGATGCTATCATTCCTTTGAAATAGGAATTATATTTTTTTCAAAGGTACCTACCTTTGTCTTGACTCTTTAACTTTTTCGTTATTTCTTTGTTTTATGACTATTGTATTGTTTTTGAAGGTAGGTATTGGGCCATAAATTACTGTTCATCCGATATTTGTCTTTTTTAAAATGTCCACAAGATCTGTGCCATGACGGTAATAATTTCATTTACTTAGTTTACTTAGTTGGATATCAATTATTTTAAATTATTAAACAAGATATACATATGATAATGTTTTGACATTTATGTTTATACCAATATATAACATCCATAACTAGGTTTGTCCTTTTATTTGTTTGCCCATTTATAATGATCTCAAAAGTAAAATGAAACATTTATACAGATTCAAGCACATATTGGTATCTTAATTTCTCAAAGTGTTCCAGAGTTCTGAAAAAAAAAAAAAAAAGCAACAGTATCGAAAATTAGGTTCTTTTCAAGGTTTGCAGGAATGGTGATGATCTGGCTCAGATCGATCGATCTACTATAGCAAACATGTTATATGATGAGTGAAAAGAAGTGAACAATATGCTCATTTTCTATGGGTTGCTTTAACTTTCATGTTTACAAACACATCATCTTACCTGTGCAGTTAGGTGATTCAGGGAGGAGACAGACCGCCGCAGTACCGAGCTTTGAAGTTGAAGGGAGCCATTCTGCTTCACAGCAGGGCATCTGCTCATGGATGGCCCGGTGCCGCCATTAACATTGCATTTAATTTGTATTCGTTATTCTTTGAGAGGACCATCCTGGGTTTTCTACAGGTCCCCCAATGTGTACTAGGCGTAAATAACATTTGCTGAAGAGGCACATCATAGAAGAGTGATTGTATTTACAAGAAGCTATCTTAGCATTGATTCTATGGTTAGTATTCTGACTTAGAGTGGACGTTTTTGCAGGCGTTCAAATTTGAATGATGAATGATGAATAGTAAGGCGTTTGATAGGAAAACAAATGTGGAATATGTAATTGTTGAATGATGAATAATAACACAAATGTGGAATGTGTCATTGTTGAATGATGAATAATAACGCCTTCAGCATGTCTACACAAAGATACGATAATATAAAAAGAAATTTTAAATTTTGTTAAACGATATAAAAATTAGAAAATATTTTGAAAATAAATACAAAATGTATAACACAAGTCCTCATGTTTTTAAAAAAATTAGTTCAGTAATAATTATACATATGCTAACTAAAATTCATGTTGAAATATATTTAAATTATTTTATAATTTTTAGATGTTTTAAAGCTAAAATTTGAATTTTATTTTTTCGATTTTATCTTTTTAATAAATTTCTAAATTTATCTAGTTAAAAATTTTGAAGCTGATTTATTTGGACAAAATATAAGTGGAACCAAATCAAATCAAGAAAAATATAAATAAATGAAAATGTCAGGAAAAAGAACATCATCTTTTTTAGGCTAAAATTGAAAAGTAAAAAAAAAAAGTTCTCTGCAATAAGAAATTAAAAAAATCGAAAAAAAAGCCAAGTCAGAATTGGCTGTTCTTTAGTTTGGTCTGATATATATATATATATATATAGTCCTATCCCACGGACGCTTATAAATAGATCACGTGCGTGGCACGAGGGTGCTGGGTCGCGTATTATCAACGCACGACGCCGTCGGCTCCGACATTCCTCTCCGGAAGCGATTTCATCTCGTCCAAACCCTATCAATTTTCTTGATCTTGAACGAGAGAGATAGAGGCGAAGAAGGGGAAGGGGGGAGGAGGAGGGAGGAGATGGAGGGCTGGGATCCGAGCACGAAGTCGGCTTTGACGCAGATCCCGCTGCTGTCGACGCGGGCGGGCCCGCGAGACGGGGCGGCGTGGACGCAGCGGCTGAAGGAGGAGTACCGCGCCCTGATCGCCTACACCACCATGAACAAGTCCCACGACAACGACTGGTTCCGCATCTCGGCCGCCAACCCCGAGGGCACCCGCTGGTCCGGCACCTGCTGGTACGTCCACAACCTCCGCCGCTACGAGTTCGTTCTCCAGTTCGACATCCCCGTCACATACCCCGCCACCGCCCCGGAGATAGAGCTCCCCCAGCTCGACGGCAAGACCCACAAGATGTACAGGGGAGGCAAGATCTGCCTCACCGTTCACTTCAAGCCCCTTTGGGCCAAGAACTGGTAAAGAACTTGATTTACCCTCCCTTCTTATCCCTCCTGATCGCGATTCTTCGGTACCTCGTATTTCTTTTGGCTTCGTGAATGATCTATTTGTTGATTCACAGTCCTAGGTTTGGAATTGCGCATGCCCTTTGCCTGGGCCTCGCGCCGTGGCTCGCTGCCGAGGTGCCGATTCTTGTGGACTCCGGCGTGCTGAAGCACAAAGATGACGAGTCCACCTCAGCCGAATCTTGATGGTTTGCTTCTTGATCGTTATTACCATAGAAACATTAATAACCTGAAGCATTTTAGAACAGATTGTGATATCTATCTACAGATTGTGATATATCTGACTGGTTACCAGCAAATCGATTTAGAATGTCTTATGCTGATCATAATCCTTTTGTGATTTCTTGGTGGTGAAGTGTTTAATAAATTTAATGCTTTGTGATAAATTATTTTTATTTTCAGTGAATGCCTTCTGAAACAAGTTATAGCATTCTTCTTTTTTAAGGTCTATTATAATTGTTTTTCCATAAGCATACTATAATCTTCAAGTACCATGATCAAACCATTTTGATCAAGAACCTTGATGACATCTATTACCCTATAAGATGTATTAACTTTATATATAAAGAAACACTCGACAAAAGATGGTATTGTTATTAGCAAAGACAATAAGAGAAAGATCAAAAAGAAAATATGAATAATGATATGGTTCATCAATCATAAGAGAGTTATCGTTGAAATGCTTTGAGTCTGATAGCCTCGATTGCTAATGGATTATAGTTAATACGGAAATCTAATAATGATATGAGTGGCACGTAGACAAAAACAAAGCTAAATGGTCTGTTCTATAAGACCATTGTGATTCCACAAGTTTGAAGGGTTGGGTGAGACAGGTCAAATTTTGGCTAGGTGGATGAGATCCTATTCTGGATAACTTAAATTAAACATAATTGAGGCTTGATCTCATACCGAACACACCGAAGGGATAGCTTTTAATCAAACACTCTAATGGTGATAGTTAAATCTCTGTGGCAAGTATATGCCAGAGGACAATGTCAGGATTGTGAAGCAAATGCTATGCAGGAAGATCTTTACGAGGTGATTTATAAGCTGCAGGTCGATAGTGATGCAGCTATAACAAATCAGTATGTACAAAGATATTTTTAATCTAATGAGAATGTTTGATACAACCAATTTTTCTCATGTATACGTGATCAATTGGATGGTCAGCTTTGCTATGACTTTTAAGTCCATTTTTTGTGGTATAGATTGATACTTAAAGCTCTTTCTGATTGTCTATTCTGAAGTAAGGGGAGGATTTTGTTATAGATATTTGAATTACCATAGTTTTAATTTTTAGAATTCAAACTATATTATTTTTCTCAAAAATTAAAACTATGTTGATACATATGAGAGAAGACAATCCCTCTACATCTATAATCTCAAAAATATTGTTGTTCACTTTGTTTGCCTCTCAATGTACATGAGATAAGTTGATTATATAAAATATTCTTATCAGGTCAAAAATGTCTTTATACGCATTTATTTATTATCACGTTATAATTTCATGCGATTGACTACTCTTACAACATAAGCCGCATCACTCTTTGCATGCAGCTTAGAAATCATTTCCGCAATAGCAACTTGGAGACCTTCCCCCATATCAATTGCTTCACGGTGCTTACTGTTGCTCTCTGGCACATATTTGCTACCATTGATTAAACAATCACCATTAGCTCTCTGGCACATATTTGCCACCAAAGATTAAACAATCACCATTAGAGTTTCTGATTAAATGCCTTACTCCTCAACCATTAGAGTTTCTGATTAAATGCCTTACTCCTTGACCAGTAGAGTTTCTGATTAAATGCCTTACTCCTCAGCCATTAGAGTTTCTGATTGAATGCCTTACTCCTTGACCATCAGAGTTTCTGATTAAATGGCTTACTCCTTGATCATTAGAGTTTCTGATTAAATGCCTTACAACTTGATTGCTTTCAATGTGAGAATAAGCTCCATTATGTTTAGTTTAAGCCATCCAGAATAGAGTCGTACTCACCCAATCAATATTTGCCCTATCTCTCACGTAACCCTTCAGACTTGTCACTTGCGCGGTTTATTGATCTTAAATCATAAGCAATGGCCTTATAGGACACACCATAGAGCTCTATTTTAGTCTGAGTGACCCTCATATCATTCCTAGTTTTCCATATCAGTGTGGGATCAAGCCCCTCCATCCATTTTTAGTTTAAGCCATCCATAATATGGTCTTACCCACTTGACCAACATTTGATTTGTCTCTCACCCAACCCAGGGTTTATTGTGGGGAAAATATCTCTTTGGCTATACCAAATAATTGGTATATATTGTGGTTTACTGTTATATGAGAGTTTAACACTTGGATCAAATCCTCTTTGACTATATCCTGTTGTATAAGTTTTCTTGAAGCAGTCAAAAAGTCAGTGATAGTGTTGCCCCTTCTGCTCGGTTAACATGTTTATCTATCTAAATTTCAGCAGCAAGTTTCTCAATGCTAATTACTTTTGACTTTCTTAGGCATCTCAGTTACTTTTTCTGAATTCTTCTTCATATTGAAGGTGTAATGATAACTCTTTTGTGATTGATTGACCATACCATTATTCTTATTCTTCTCTTCAGTCTTTCTCTGATTGTCTTTACTAATGACAATACCATATCATCTTTTATCATGTGTTTGTTTATATTTAGAACTAGTACACTTCTTTCTGACATAATAAATATTATCAAGTTTTTTTGGCCAAAATGATCTGCTGATGAGTGTGATCACGACACATAATTCCAACAGATCACATAAATATATTCGGTATTTTCTAGGTAATATATTATTTACTTTGAAAATGTGGTGGTATAGGTGAGCATATTATTGGTGTCTTGGTTTTTTGTTCACTGCTTAGGTGTTAATCCAGTGCTCGAGTATAATACCCCATGAAAACAATGTTAAGACTCACGAGTGCTTTAATAAGATGGAGAGCTTAGAGACCACGAGTACCTTCTTAGAATTGAAATATAACATGTAGGGACCAATCTATAGATAGATATGCACCATTTCTAAGGAAATTGGATGAAGCGGCTTGATTCCAAAGAAGAATCTAAAGAATTAGTTTGAGAGTTGTTCTTATCATCAACAAGGGTTCATATTAATATCATCAGAAGTTTGTCGGTGGATATGGTAATGCAATTAGGCTTTTTAACTTTTGAAGCTCTCATGGTTGATCAATTGGATAATCATGTGGATTCATTCAAGTGTAATGGAGTGTGTTGGCACCCCCAACGGGTAATCTAAGACGCTGCCTCATCGCTGTTTCTGATATTTACACCAAGTCAGATTAAATTGCTCGGTTTTATATATTAAAATTTCTTACTTTTATTATTTTTCATCTGACACTCATGGTTTATTACGTGTGCAATTTAAGATTGAGGACTTTTGGGTAGAAAGCGATTTGTTTTTGCTAGATTTTGGTTAGCAATTTTAAAAGAGACATTGAGAAATTGGATGATTCATACGTAACCTGTTGCTGTCGAAGCAAGCCTACTTTCGTTTTCGAAACAGCAGCAGCAGCAGCAGAATTCTCTCTTTTTTTTTTATCTCTCCTGCGACCATCTTTGAACACCAACGTCCTAACCAAGCAATTGAATACCGTCTAATATAAGTTGAAGTGAGCGATGAAGACATGGAGAAGTCCTTTTGAGCATCACCATGTATCAGCCAACATCTTACACGCTGTTCTACTCGCTAACTCGATCATCTGTCGTCGATGGACTTTGAGACTGGTGTATCATTCTACTATCTAATTTGATCATCACCGTGCATCACTAGCGTATCATTGTTAGCAGCCCATTCATCTCTTCGCTTCACGTTGGCTCCGCCAATTTAGATGAAAGCATCAATTCACGTGCCGAGTAAGGTTTCATCTCCCCCATATTCTCACGCATAAACAGCAGTTGTGGTGAGTGTACGATCACGCTCTCCATGCTCCGCTGTTAGTGACACGTGATCCACGTTTTTTTATTGTTCTTGAACGTAAGGTTGGCACGACACGGTGACAGAGCCAAGGCCTTGGTCCGGGGTCGGCGCCGGAGAAGGGACATGGTCCCTGCCTCGGCCCGACTAGGTAAACACGAAAACGAAAAGATGCGGCGTGTCGGCAATAAGCATGATGGATGGGTCCCACTGTTTTCTTATATTCGATGCTGCGAATGCCGTGTGCCCTGCATCGGATTGTACAGGGAAAAAAACACTTTCCAGACCGCGTGGTCGATACGGTGGTTCCTCGCCCCTTCACGTGACTCACGTGGTAGATTCAGCCCTTGTTCTTCAGACCGAACCGAAGCGATCTGATTAATTATGGTTCGGTTCGGGAGGATTTGTGGCTCGACGAAATGAACCAAGGATGTGGGTCCCTTCTTCCACGGCGGCTGGGGGTTGGTGGGTGAACGGCGGCCCTCTCTCGGTTTCTCTTCCCTGATATATAGCTTATCCGCCCCGAGCTCGCAGGTGGAGGGAAGGTAGAGAGAAGCAGGTCCATTGATGGCGTCTGCGCCTTCGTCTTCCTTGCCTTCTTCGAAACCCTTCCTCGGGGGATCGAGAACCGACGGCTTGTCCGGCCTCGCCTTCCGGCTGCCCTCCACCGTCGACCAGATCTCCATCCGGCGGCGGATTTCCCCTGCTCCTCGAAGGCTCGGTGATCTTTTTTCCTCCTCGCACCCCTTACCTGTCTTCCTCTGGTTTCCTTATGTTGATGATGATCATAGTATCTTGCTGTCTTTGTGAAAGGGAAAAAGAGAGATCTTTGCTTCTTGAGTGCCAGTCTTTGTGAATTTGATGGCCGATCGGTCGATCATGTGTTTTTGAGGCTAAAATTCTGTTAGAGGCATTTTCCCTTTTATTTCCTCAGCTTGATGTTGGGAATATGCTCATCGTAGGCACTGCATCTTGAGCTTATCGCAAACATTTCTTGCATTAGATAAAGAAGGGTGTGGGGTTGATTGTATATTCGGAGATCAAAACTAGAGTATAATTAAAGAAGTTGGGGAAGCTTATGCGACGGAGGAGATTCCATTCTTTCCACCACCTAATACTTTCTGTTGCTGACCATAGCTGCTGCCGTATTTATTATTGATGTATGCATCCGTTATCACCTTCTAAATGCTTGTATCATATATATTGTCCATTTAACATATCGTGTTAGATTTGATTGCACATGCTATGTATCGAGTATGGCTCCAATCTTGATGGCTTTTGGATATGAACTTCCTGTTGCTTGTGTAGTTTTCCTACCAGGATTGTTGTTTGTCGTTCCTTTGAAATGGGCATTCAAATCTCACTTGTTAACTTATTTAAAGATGGCTATATTTTATATTTAATTACTGATGTTCTAAACTCTAACTGGAAAGTCGATTTTTGAAAGGACAGAGGTGCGGGCAGGTGGAGATAAATTTGGAAAGCACTTTGAAGTCACAACCTATGGAGAATCTCATGGAGGTGGTGTTGGTTGTATTATTAGTGGATGCCCCCCTAGAATTCCTCTTTCTGAAGAGGATTTGCAATTTGAACTTGACAGAAGGTTTTGAGCTTTACTGGCACTTACTCTGTCCTTTCCGTGTATTTTGTTTTCACTTCATTTGACTGGGTGTGATTTAGTTTAACATTTATGTTTGACCTCCAGGAGACCAGGTCAGAGCAGGATAACCACACCAAGGAAGGAAACTGATACATGTCGAATTCTCTCAGGACTATACGAAGGTAGTGCTATCATATAACGTAACCCTATGAATTAGCATGCTCTAGTTTGCTGATGTAAGAATTTTTTTTTATTGCAGGAACGACAACCGGAACTTCAATTTGTGTTTTTGTACCAAATACAGATCAAAGAGGACATGTGAGTTCTTGCTGTGACATTAAGACTATTGTATTCATTCAGATACAAAACAGTTCAGTCAACACCTGAAAGTTTCATCTAGTACTGTTGCTTCATGGTTTTAATAAAAAGCCATCAAATAAAAGTCAAATCTAACTTTGCATGATTCCCCTCCTGATGTCGCAAGCTATGTTTATATATTTACCTTCTTTTGGTTTATAATAATCTCATGTTTGATTTTTGCAGGACTATAGTGAAATGTCAATTGCATATAGGCCTTCTCATGCAGACGCAACATATGACTTTAAGTATGGTCTGAGAGCGATACAGGTAACAGATGTTCCTTCTTGTTGCTATCGTATCTTTAAATAGTCTTAGAGTCCAGTCTGTAGTATATGTTTTATACGCATGAAATGTCTATTTTCGTTGATATTTATCATGATAATCTTCAAATATCCACAATTGATGTTTACTGAAATGGAACTGTAGGGAGGTGGCAGATCATCAGCAAGAGAAACCATCGGTAGAGTTGCTGCTGGAGCTCTTGCAAAGAAGATTCTTAAAATGTATGCTGGAACTGAGGTGGGTTTATGTGTTGTCTTATGTTCACATATTTTTTCGTAAATTCTGAAGTTGAACTTATGCTGTAGGTAACCTATCATACACTTATGATGCGTTGATCTCACAGTTGCTTTTATATCTTATTCTTGAATTGGAGATTTTAGTTATCTGGATTTCTCTGCCCTTTTACCCCATATATCGGTTAATGCTGCTTGAAAGTTGATCATCCTCTGTTTATTGTTCTCTGGAATACTGGCCAGGATAGAGTAGGCATGGTTTTTGGACAGTATGATTTGTAGTGTCACTTATGATGCGTTGATCTCACACTTGCTTTTATATCTTATTCTTGAATTGGAGATTTGAGTTATCTGGATTCCTCTGCCCTTTACCCCATATATCGGTTAATGCTTCTTGAAAGTTGATCATCCTCTGTTTATTGTGCTCTGGAATACTGGCCAGTATAGAGTAGGCATGGTTTTTGGACAGTATGATTTTTAGTGTGTGTGTTCTGAATATCCATAATACAGTTAGAAGTAACCAGTTCTTTGTTGGTGTAAACTATTAAAATATTTTATGATATTAAGTTTGCAGATAAAAGTGCATAAGGTGCACTTCAGGCTTCTGCAATTTGTTGGGTTCTGTGAACGGCAAGCAATTGCAATTACCTTATCATGAATGATTCTAAGTCTGATGTGCAGATCTGAAGTTCTATGTCACTGTCCTTGTACATCCCACCATTGTTTACCGTATTTAATCTGTTCAAGCATAATATGGTCACCTAACATGGTTATATGAACATGCTAATTAACTGGTTTCAATGCTTCCACCTGCAGTGGTTGTCGGCTAGAAAATATGTAATGCTTCGGTGGTTGCATAATGGTTATAGGTCTATTTGATTTTAACATCACTTTTGTTCCTTTCCCACAGATCCTAGCATATGTTTCTCAAGTTCATAAAGTTGTGCTTCCTGAAGGGGTTGTTGATAATGAGACGGTGACCCTTGATGAGGTATAATGTTGATCAATTCTTCAAAATATTATTCCTCTTTTTTTCCCTTTAGTATTATGGTTAAATGACTGCATTTCTGCTGAAAAATTACCAGATTGAGAGTAATATAGTCAGATGCCCGGATCCAGAATATGCTCAGAAGATGATTGAGGCCATTGATGCTGTGCGAGTTAAAGGAGAATCTGTTGGTGGCATCGTGACTTGCATTGCAAGAAATGTTCCACGTGTAATTATTTCACCTATGATCTGAAGTATTCTGTCCTTTGTGACTTGGATTAATTGGAAAACTTAATTGCTGGATGTATTTTCTGAGCTTATTCTCAAACTCATCCACTGATATCTATCAGGGACTTGGGTGTCCTGTCTTTGATAAACTGGAGGCTGATTTGGCAAAAGCTATGTTGTCTCTGCCTGCAACAAAGGGATTTGAGTTTGGCAGCGGATTTGCAGGTAAGTAATCATGGAGTGTGGACCGGCATTATCTTGTCTGATGCTCTACTAACACCATCGATATCTTCATCAGCATTTCCATTGTAAACATCTGATCTTTTGATTTGTTTCTCTCTGTTAATGGCTCAAAACTACCTTCTAGGTACTTTTTTGACTGGAAGTGAGCATAATGATGAGTTCTACATGGATGAGCTTGGCAATGTGCGAACAAGAACAAATCGATCAGGCGGTATACAGGTCTGTCTGTCTTTGTGTTAATTATCTACATTTTTATGGAGTTTGACCTTTTGCAAATACTCTGGCTTTCTGAAATATAACGATTCCTCTTTACAGGGAGGGATATCCAATGGTGAAACCATATATATGAGAATTGCTTTTAAACCAACATCTACAATTGGGGTAAGCTGGCTTTAAATCAACATATGTTTGTTAGTATAAATGACATTCCATGCACCTCTCTGATCTCTGTTGAATTAACGATTTTAAGACCTTATGTGATGTTAAAATGGAAACAAAATCTTACTTTTTTTTTTTCTGAATAAATGGTTTCATTTCAATAACCATCTCATATCCTTGGTGGAAAGCAAATTTTGTACTCCGTCATGGGAGTAACACGATGCAACAGTGAAACCCATTAGTGTAGGCTCATCGTTGAAGTACTTTTTATATACATTTGTTTCTTAGTTGTATTATGCATCTTATTATGATTTGTCCATTTCATCAGAAAAAGCAGAAGACAGTAACTAGAGACCGACACGAAACTGAGCTTATAGCAAGAGGCCGCCACGATCCTTGCGTAGTCCCTCGAGGTCTGATTTCATTTCCAATCCATCCCTTCATCTGGTTTGCTCCAATTTAACATTTTATTTGATGTTCTTCAGCCGTTCCGATGGTAGAAGCCATGGTAGCTCTGGTGCTGTTGGATCAACTGATGGCGCAAACGGCACAATGTGGATTATTTCCTTCTGATCCATCCCTCCAGCAACAAATCGTTCCGGCACCCGATGAATCGTTGCTCACTCAAGAGACTGCTTAGTATGACAATATGGATCGTGGCTTCACTAGACATGATTGACGTTCCATTTTACTGAATCCAAATAGTTGGTAATGGATGCTTGCTGTTCTTATTGTCGTCGTCGAGTCTAATAACTCCAACCATGGTTTGAGATTTAAAAGAACACTTGTTCGTGATCAATGATATCAGGCAGTAATATTCGTTTGCTTGAGTCTGGTTGGGTGCTGTGACTTGTTGAGCTATCCCTTTCTGCAAATTTAACAGCGTCACTAAACCAGCCATTTCTGTGACAGTCGGATTGGACGATGGCACATCGTCCCGAGATCCTTATCGACCTTGAATTGAAGCCAAGAACCGCGGAACATAGCACCGGAGATGATGGATGCCCCCGTATCAATGTAGGAAGAGAAGAAGGACGAGTAATGAGGAGAGCGAAAGGGGAGATAGCTGACCCAACATTGATGGGACAAAGCCGTGTCATGAGTAATGTCTTGTAGGGACCGTCGCAGTGGGTGGGTTGCGTTGACCTTGCGGTATTGCAAACCCCACTACTGGCCACAAGCACTCCAATGAAGACCACATCCATGATTACTGACTGCATCTTTTTCCTCTTTCTGATACTGACCACTCTTTTCTTTCTATTTTTCCAACAAAACACAGATAACGAAGCCGGAAAAATACTGTAAAGAGACCAATCCATGTTGATGAGCAGAGGTGGGTCGAATAAGGGTCGCTTACGATCACGGGGAGTCGCCGCCAGTGGCCAAGTGCCGTCGGCTTCGGAGATTCCAATGTGCGGCTTCTCCGCGGTGAGAATTGCTGCGACTCTTTTCCCTCCTTCCAATTACTTATTTGTCTCACCATATCATACCACCAATGACGGTGTAACATGCATCATCGATCATCATCCCCACATCAATCATGTCAACACAGGAAATAATGCATCCATATAAATTTTCCATAAAACTCATGATAATTATATATAAATTATAAAACTAGGTTTTACGGAGCAGTTGAAACTTGTTGAAGTCAAAGTGGTGTTGACTTAATTTCAAAATTTGTGGTGCTCATTATTTATATGCAGTTAATTTTATCATTTAATTAATTTTTAATTATTTATTTTTCTAACAATTGATATATATATATACATATATA
>LVTN01000007.1:309358-405164 GCA_001649415.1 Musa itinerans
TATATATATATAGAGAGAGAGAGAGAGAGAGAGAGAGAGAGAGAGGTTTTGGGAAAAATGGTAAGCGTTTTAGTTGCTTTTCGTCTTAGATGCGCGCAAGACGAGTTGATCTCTCTGTTCTGTTCCACTACGACGAGGAGAGAGAGGGAGAGGGGAAAACCCTATTAGGAGGCGTCGCGTCGGAGCCCTAGATTCCGGCGGGATCCGCTGGAAAACGCAAGAGGAGCTGCCTTTACTCATCGGTGGCGGCGCCGCGAGGATCCGGATCTCGTCCGGCGGCGTCGGCCCAGTTTGGCCGGGAGGGACAGAGGTGCTGCTGGAGAAGGGGTGGGAGGCTGGATCTTGGCTCCTGTCCGCCATCGGAGGGTGATATCTTCACGTGGGGCTCCTTGGGAGTGCGGGAGCGTGGGCGAGGATGTATAAGAACCAGCTGCAGGAGCTGGCGCAGCGGAGCTGCTTCAACCTGCCGTCGTACACGTGCATACGCGAGGGGCCGGACCACGCGCCGAGGTTCAAGGCGGCCGTGAACTTCAACGGCGAGGTGTTCGAGAGCCCGAGCTTCTGCACCACGCTGCGGCAGGCGGAGCACTCGGCGGCGGAGGTGGCTCTCGCCGCCCTATCGCACCGCGGTCCCTCCCACTCCCTCGCCGCCCGGATCCTGGTCAGTACCCGGTGGCTTACCCCCTCCTCCCCTCTTTCTCTCGTCAATCCATACACCAAACCATAAAAAATTCGATTTTTTTTCTTCGTCCTCACCTCACAAAATTAGGTGTAAAAAGTTCATGTTTTTCCCTTCCATGTTTTGCACTTCCGTTCTATTTTGCAGCTACATAAAGTTGATTTTTTAAGCAATCATTGTTATATTGAGTAGGAATTTCAATTAATCGATAAAGTAACTTTTGGGGAAAAAAAATCAAAATTGTGAAGAAGAAGAAGATTCTTTCTTCTTCATTTGTTTCCGTTAGACCGAACAAAAATTGGTTCTTTAGGAACAAATGAAGAAAGAAAAGAAAGGGATTTATTTTTCTAGGGAATGAGTTGACTCGCTTTCTTCTTCTTCTTCCTTTTCGTTCCTTCGTTTGGTTCGGGTTTTAGTTAAGGCAAGCTTCGTCGGCACGGCGACGGAGTCATCGTCCTTTGAATAATCCCGTTTTGTTCTCACTTACCACAGACCACTTGTTTTACTTCTACGAACCTTATCTACCTCTCTGGATTCTTGCGCGTGGTTCGCCGTTAGGGTTTTGCGTTGTTAAACTAGTCCAAACATAACGATCAAAGACTTTTTGGAAACCCCAGATAAAGGTGCGTTTTTGTCACGAAACATCACCGTGCTTCGCAGCCAGCGTCTCGGGTTTCGTGTCATGTTATTATATTCGTCTCAATCTTTGTCTTATAGGTTTACCGACTTGTATGTGGTATATAATAATCAGCTGTTCTGGCTCCAGTTTAATCTTTTATTCCAACCGATGTCTAGTTTTGATGTACTAATAACTTTGTTAATTCTGCTGTATGACTGCTGACTCTGCTTTTGATTGTCTGTACGAGTCTGTCGTCGATTCATGTGTATAGAAATAAGTGACGATTAAAGGGGCTAACCTTTTGAGATAATGGTGGGAACATGAGACTTGTGGTTTTGAATTTTGGTTGCCACACCTAAACACACCACGGGGGCATGCAAGTGGATTGCAGCTACCAAGTGGGAAGAAGGTCGACAAATTGTCTTTTGGTCAACGGCGCTGTAGGTAGAATTATTGTGGATCTGGTGATTATTGTCCTAATTGTTTCTGTAGCAGCTTTGAACCTTTAAAATGATTAGAAGCTTTTGTTATCCTTTATAGTTTTTCAAGCGAAGAACAATAAATATGATTAAAGGTGATTTCTTTTCTCATCATGTCTTGCAAACATTAAAGGTGATTAAAGGCAGAAGAACATCAAACATGATAGAATAAGCATTGCAATAACTTTATTTGTGCATAGCAAAATTCTGGGTTTCAACTTGCTAACCTACCACATGGATTGTAGAAGCCTTCATCTTCTTGGTGAAGCCTTTTCCACTAAGATTCTAAGTTCAGAAGGTTCCATGGATGGGATTAAGTTCATGATTAAGCTATAATATATCATGAGTCTTAGCTAATGTTGTAACTTATATTTAAGAAACACATTGTATTCTCTGTCGTACCTTTTATCCCCTTTGTTATACTCTTGATAGCACCAAGGAATGCAGGTCAGTGTTGGTACATCTTGTCTGATCACATCAGTGTTTTGTTGGAGTTATATAAAATATTGTCAAGAATAAATAGTCTCCAGAATATCTCAAGATATGGACATTCCTCTTTGCCGATGTGCCATGATATACTGTTTAAGCTTACTGGGTTCACAAATTAGGTATGTGAATAGATAACCTTCCTCTGACAGTTTGTATTGTTTCTGGTGGACTTTCTTCTGTTGCTATAAGCCTTCTGTTACATGTTATAACATATAGATAAAACAAGCCTAAAGAATTATGTACTCTGCTGTCTTTCTGACATCATAAACTTCTTAGTGTCTGCTCTAGGAAACTGCATACCTGAGTTTCCTAGATTTTGGCCAGATCAATCGAGTGCCTTTCATCTGCAGAATTATAAATATTAGTATCGCAAATTGCTTTAGCTGTAATTGTATCACGTATACCTTTGTTTTGCTGCTGTAACTGTGCTTGTATCATGTATACCTTTTTTTTTTTTGCATCAGTATGATTTAGGCTCTAATATATGCTTATGCAGTCCGTTGACTATGGTCATCATTAAATAAGATATCACACCAACTGAAAGTGTACGAACTTTAGCTCTCTCTTGAGTAGGCTTGTGTGACAGTCAATATAACTCTGTAGCATAGACAATATGTGGCCTTCCAACCTGTTACTAGTGCCAAAGATACAGCATAAATGAGTGCCAAAGATACAGCATAAATGAAAGCTTTTCAGATGAGCTTATCCTTTCTAAATTCTGTTAAATAATCTTCATGAATTTTTGGTATTGATTATGATGTCTTAACAGGATGAGACAGGGGTTTATAAGAACCTCCTGCAGGAAATTTCCCAGAGAGTTGGGGCACCTTTGCCATCATATACCTCAGTGCGTTCAGGTCTGGGACACCTGCCTGTCTTTACATGCACAGTGGAACTTGCTGGAATCACGTTTACGGGCGAACCTGCTAAGAACAAGAAGCAGGCAGAAAAAAATGCTGCTTTGGCAGCATGGTCATCATTGAAACGATGTGAGTCACTAACATGTTATTGCTGGCATGCTTACAATGATATAGATTTGCTTGTTATGTGAATCCTCAATTGCATGCTTGATGGGGAGATTAGATGCTCTTTTAGAGAACTGAAACTAGTAAGAAGCCAAAGATATGGAAGACATGATAAGCATAAGTGTAACTCAAAACTGCTTAAATGACTAATTATATGTGATTATTTGCAAATAAAAACACTTATTTATCTAAAGAGGTTAGTTTGGAATTTCATGAGTTATATTGTTAGCCATTGAAGAAATTTGTTCTAGTAATATTTAGAAAAATAAAAGAAGAAAGAATAAAAAGAAAAACGAACTTTCTTGATGCTCTTAATTGATGCCTGTATTTTGTCCTTTTCTAAGGCAAGGTGTTTAATTTCGAATATCAAAACATGTGTCGGTCCATGGCCAGACCAATATGGATCTGATCCATTTTGTAAAGGCATACCAACCCCTGGTACATAGGAACATATTGAGGTACAAGGGGGCAAGAAGCAACAAAGAAGCTGACAAGGGTGGAGGCGATAGAGAAGAAGAGGATAAGGTAGTGTCGACAGTGTCACACCCTAGTACGAATTGACTCATACGTCGAGAAAATCGTATCGTGCGTGAACCCCTCTTCAAAAATCTATTGTACAGAGTTGTATATATATTTTTTTCTTAATATAATCTCACAAATAATTATCTTATTTATCAGACTTAACTATCACCTCATCTTCGATACTCCCTCAATAGTCACTCCAGTTGGTTTGCCAACTTGAAACTATCATCATACTATCTTGAAACAATCTACACTGTAATTTGCAGAAGTAATTTTGGGTAAGCATAAATGCTTAGTGGGGAATACATATCAAATAAAATAATAACAATAACATATTGATTAAATGTCATAATGAATTAATTGTACATATGATATGCGAGTCATATAACAAAATGAATAAGAGTACAAAATCATATGAGTAATTAGGGATCATGCGTAGATCATAAGAATACATGCAATATGCTTTCATGCAATATTATCTATAAATATAGTCAGTCATACATGTGCACTTCACGAAGATTCGACATTCAAGTCGAATATTTGACGAATACTTCTCTCAAAATAGATGGAGAATGACCATATAATAAGTCTTATAATTGCCACATGCACTAATACAACATAATATGTACAAAATTCAATTATCTATACATATTATCATCAATATCCAAGCAAAGTTTGACATCTGAAGGTGCACTCTCCCAATAGCATATAGTGAGGTTTTACTCCAACGGGATGAGTTCGTCTTCCATGATAGAGAACTCATATTGCACTCCCAATAACAGATGGAGTGATGTCCCTCATTTGCCAAAATAGAGACATATTCTTTCCAACATCAAATGGATGAATCATCTAGCTACCACGTCTGATAGCCTGCTAATCCCCGAAGGGAATCACCATCCAATATATTGGCTCTCTTGTAATTGACAAGGATTATCCAGGTCCTTTTATCATATCAGAACCACATATCATCTTATAACATGTCATCATTCATCATTATCATTGTATGATTATGTCATCGTACCATCAGCTCACTCAATCAGGTACTCAATCACAAGACAACAAATCATATTGGGAGGATGATATAGGGGATTCGATCCAGCGGGTGCTTCTCGTTGCATGATGGGCCCGAAGCTCCTATCATGTAGGGCACAATTACATGGATATCTCACATCTAACCTAAGTAGATTATTCATCTGTCTGTCAATCATGCATCAAATATGCATGTGCATATGCAAGATTCCATAAATGCATCAATAGGGATGTAGGAACATCGATCACTTACCATGCATCAAACATGTACATGTATTTATGAGATAACATAGATTTATCAGTAGGAATGTAAGTCAATAGTGCAAGTATCACTTAAGCATGATATGTGCTTCAAAATGACCAAGAGGAAAAGCCACAGTGTGACTTCATGTTAGATTGTAAATCTTGTGCATGCAATTGGGATGGCCCTGCAGTTGGTCATACATCCCATAATGGATCACACCCTAAAATTAGACCTTAAAGTTCCACAAATAAAAGTGTAGGTGGGGACAACATGAGAAACGCCATATACTAAGGGGAACTAACAAGTGCATTGATGATAGCAATATGATAGTCCAATTGACAATGATGTGTATGATCATGTGTACTAAACCATAGAAGGTGTACAACTGCATCCTTGTAATATAATGGCTGAAGGATAGTTTCTGGAAAGCCTACCTTTACTTTCAAGAAATCCTAGAATGCAGAATTACTAGTTTTAATGTAGAAATCCTAGAATGCAGAATTACATTAGTCTTGATGTCAAAACGTAAGTGCCCAACTGTTACACAAGGGGCATGCTCACTAAGCTGCACTCTTTTAGGATTGTAGTGGACAAAGGCCAGCCAAGGTTACGGTAGTTTGCAGCTTGGTGAATGACTAGAATGCACATACTTGACTGTACAAAGAGAGTGGAAGATATCACTTCCAAAGGTCATGGTGGAGGCAAGACTTAGTGGCTGCTCAGATGCTGTGTTCATAGCCTTGTGCAAGAATAAGAGATACTATTTGAAGGAAGCAGGAAGAGCACGGACCAAGGGAGACATGATTTCCTTTAGGGTGTATGGTGCACAAGTGTTGCCTGTGCATGTCCAAGATCATATGTTGTGGATGAGTTGGGACACATGCTCGCTCCACCAAGTGGGGCATTATTATCCTGGTATCATCGCCAGGTCAAGGTCCTCTGTCGGCAGCCAGGGGACAGGGCTACCAGCATAACATGCCTGCTGATCTACCCTTCGCAGAGCTGCTGTATGGCTGCCGATCTACCCTTTGTAGGGCTGTTGTATGGCTGCGTGCAGTCACAACAGCATTCCTTTTGCAGACCAATGATGATGAGAAGAAACTTGAGGAACTCGACAGAAAGAAAGATTCAGATTGCCACTAGGTTTCTTGGATCAGTACTTGTCATGCAAAATAGATGATACTAAAGAAAACACAATCTTTTCTACGTTATACAGATCTATATCAGGAAAGGATCAACGAGATAGAGCGGGGATGGTGGCAGACAATGCTAGGTGAATCACACACGTGAGAGAGGCATCGGGAGGGGTTAGGGTTTTGATTAAGGTAAATCCTAAAGAAAATTAAAAGGAATCAAATTTACTGTCCTTCCAGGCCCATTACTAGGTTTAGAGTCTTTAGACTATGCGGTAAGTCTTGCTTCACAAGTGGATCCAGCTGCAGCTGGATTTCAGGACTTCTGGAATTGATTCTGTCAAATTTGTTAATATTGCTGATCTTCTTCAGTTATTATCTTCTGCTGCTGGTAAATGTTAAATTTTTCTAATACCATCTTCATGAATATACAGTGGCGAAGGAAGCAGCAAGCTCATCAACTGAACAAAACAATGATGAGCAGGAACAGATCACGATTGCTCGAGCTCTCCTCAATTACCGCCTCAAGGAAAAAATAGCTATGGCGAACAACCCCCATGCAACTCCTTTCCCAAAGAAGTTCCCAGTTCAACTAGATAGAAAACCAGCTTCACTTCAATCTCCTCTATCTGTATCGAAGATCCTTCCTCTCATCAGACAAAACTCTATTCCAAGAGGTCGTGCAACCTCTCGTGGAATAAATGATGGAGCTCATGCATCATTCCAAGAGAACCACAATGAGCGGCCCCAGAACTTCCCTGTTGCTGCAGCAGCACCATATTTTCCAGTTAGGCCCTTCGGTCAGCCTTGCCATGGCATGGCACCCCCTGTGACAATAAGGACAGCTGTGCCAGTCTTTTCAGCCCCCCCACTTCCACCACCACCATCACAGGTATGCCAACAACGTCTGCCTGTTATTGGTCACACACAGATCCGCATGGCATCCCCAGTCCGCATCAGACAGTCCGTGCCAGTCTTTTCTGCTCCACCACCACTCCCACCTGTAACTTCAGTGATCCCAGTTCGGGTTAAGGAACCCTTGCCGGTTGTCTCACCCCCTTCATCGGACAAGGATCTTGTGCCAGTTATCGCATCAGCATTACCTGTTCAGGTAAAAGAATCAGTGCCAGTTGCTACTGCATCTCCCTCTTTGAATGAACAGTCACCTGTTACTGCACCAGCTGTTCCAGTTCTAGTAAAGGAACCATTGTCCTCAATTCAGACACATGAGCCTTCAATCTTTTCCCTTGCCTGCCCAGCAGTGAAGCCTTCGAGTCAGATAGAGGACTTTGTGGATGGTCGTGATGCAAAGGATCTGGAAGAATCTGAATCGACAGCGATGGAGAGCTTGAAACAATTGGATATCTGTTGAATTCGGAGATCCTCTTCGCTCATGTTTTGCTCATCATGCTTCTAAGTTAATTTTGCTTTGATGTATTGCCATTAGGATTTTAGAGAGGCCACGCTACTAGAATCTTAGCTCTACAGACGCCAATCTCAAACTTGAGGCCAATTCACTTGATATGAAGGTGTGCATTCAGTCGATCTTACTTTCTGTAGTTTATCTAAATGTTCATAATTGTCCTTCAGCAGCTGAAGCTCATCTACTCTTTCAGTATCCTACCGATGAGAAGTTTTAACTCTTCTGTTCTTGTCAACTACTGGTAAGCAATTGCAGTCCGAATGTAGATCTCAGATAAGTCGTGAGACCTGTTTCTTGCTTGTTTACAGGGATGATTTGGCATACTGTAGTGGAGTTGGTACAGTGAGTGGTAGCTCATAAGGTGATATGTCCATCTTCTCAGACCTTATAATCATTTTGTCTTCCATAGTTGGTAAATATTGCAGTGTATTATGTGTTTGTCAGCAGTGTTTGCATCAGTTGGATGTTGTTTTAGCCACATTTCTTTGACAAAATAGAATCACCATGCAAGAAATGGTGCCATGTCAGTGATTCTGCATGATATTAAAACTCTGCTACGATCAGAGGAATTGATAGGCTGAGTTTTCCCAACTTATAAAGTCGAAAGAGCTTCATTTTCCGAGTCTCTACCACTGTATCTTAATAAAAGGGGGAGGTAAATAGATCAATGCTGCATTTACTTCAGAATCACAAGTCCATACTGTTCCTGAGAAGGAAACCAAATGTCTTGGCATGAGCTGCAGTCATGAACCGGCAATTGAGTGGTTTTGTTGTAATGGAAAATGCAGTTCATTATTGGCCAACTCTTCATTTGCAATCACAAAAACTATATTAATCAAGACTCCAAGTTAATATTTGTAATTGATAGGAAGTTCACTGTTAGTCAATCTTCATTTAATATGATTGTCACGTGGTGTCCGAGATAAAACAAGAGGACGAAGATCATCTCATGCCAAGGGGAGACTATTGAAGGCGATTAGAGATTGTCTCTCTATAGAATATTTCATGAAATATTTTGTTCCTTTACAATCAACTATAAAAGTTTATCTTCAACAAAATAAAAATAAGAGTTTTTTTTTACTACTCACGTCTATAATCATATACCTTGGGTTATTAACTTGCGTGTTGAAAGTTGTTGATTAGCGTCCATAATAAAAATAAAAGTTTTTTTTTACTACTCGTGTCCAATAAAAAAAATTCAAGATATAGGTGTTGAAAGTTGAGTAAAAAAAGTTTCATTACTTGAAAAAGACTACACTAACTTGATCAGGCCTCTATATCTAATATGAGACATTGACCTATCAAGATAGAGACTAGTCAAGTGGATAAGCCCAATAATGCAAAAAAGGAAAAGACACGGGGACTAAGTCGGGTAGATAGACTCAATGACTCAATAAAAACCAACATTACACAAGACAAGACAAAGTTCACCTCGTTCTGAAACCTCACAATTTACTCAATGAGCTTAGAGTTATATGCCCTTATTGAACCCAGCTTTCGATAAGGCATCATTTGACCTCTTCTAATTAACTTGTCAACTCGACTCCTTAAGCCTCTATCTTAACGATAAGTGGTGGGTCTCCTCTTTTTCTCTTCAGTCCCTTCTCTCCTTGTAGAGATTATCGATCATAAGTAACTGCTAATGAACAACGGAGCTAACATCCCATATGCAATCAAGAGGGGTCGTGACATAATAGTGATACTATAGGTCAAAGTCAAAGAGGCACCTTGAAAAGCGCAAAATTGATCAATATGCGAAGACCATCTCGGAAAGTATAAAAGTCACCAATGCGCAAAGTCCACCTCAGAAAACGCAAAAGTGATCGATGTATGAAGATCACCTTGAAAAGCAAAAAAGAAACTCGTTATAGCAAGAGATACAAGATAAAAGGTGCCTAAAGTGAGTAAGTCGGGAAAACCCAACTCACATAAGAAGACTTCCCACCACGGTAGGAGGCACAAGACAAAATGTGCCCAAGATATGTGAGTCGGGAAAACCCTATTCGCATAATATAAAATTCATCATAGTGAGAGACACAAGACAAAATGTGTTCAAGGCACGTAAGTCGAAAAAACCCAACCCACATAATAGAAAATCCATCATAGCAAGAGGCACGAGATAAAATGTACTCGAAGCATTTGAGTCAAGAAAATAGACCCTCTCATAAAAAGAAACCCACCACAGCAGGAGACATAAGACAAAATATGCCTGAGTTACACAAGTTAGGAATACCCAACCTCTGTATGAAAAAACCCACTACGTAGGGAGGTATAATGCGAGATGTGTCTAAGGCACATGAGTCAAAAAATTTTGACCTACATGAGAGTAAGTCTATCATAGCAGAAGACACAAGGAAAAAAATGCTCAAAGTAGGGAGGTAGAGCATCGATCCCCTCCTTGACTTGAGATAAGTAGGCCACTACCCAATGTAGCCCATCGACCTGGAAGCCCATAATTAGAAAAAATAAAAAATGTGACGTGGGCACCTCGGGCAAAAAAGGGGCCTTCATGTAATAAAAGGAGACATGTGAATCCTAATCATAGGTGCCCTACAAGCCAATCACATGAGTGATGGCACGTATGACACGCTACATAATTTGTTTACTTATTATTATTATTATTATTATTATTATTATTATTATTATTTTACTTTATGTCACATGTTGCGTATATTATGATATCCATGGATCTATGTAATGGGAATCAGATCGTGATGAGATCACAATAATGAGATCGATTCACCTTTACACATAAATCCTAAATAATCCTAATCATAGATTATTCGAAAGGGAGATAATCAGACAAACTAGTATGCTATATACCCATCCATATGATAAAGGTGGTTCGTCTCATAGTTGCTCATGTGAGGACACTAAGGATATAATGCAGGTGTTTATTAGAGAATGAGTTCACTAATTAATCCGCTCACAGAATGCTGGATGGTTAATGATACCTCATTGTCTAACAACTATTCTATGGTCTCAGTTGTGTGTTTGATCCTTAGACTTGAGATATCTATGATGTCCTGTATGAGCACTCCACTCTTTGATACCAGACTTATAGGTCTGGAGATTTCAGATCTAGCACAATCGATCATCGAGAGTAGTAGCTAACCTTACAAGAGCAATTGAGTGTCGATAGAGGATCATCCACTCTCGATGTCATGAGAGAAATATCATATGTTCTTACTTAGACAAATCCCTAGCCAGAGTCATTCGGATTGAGATAATGAGTTCTCAGGGAGAATCTGGTCAAAGTGAGACTCGAGTAGATTCTATATGGGTTTGACAACACCATGCATGGTATACAGTCTCTAGGATATTAGATGAATGAGAGACTATAGATGCACGGTAATTGAGAATAGATATGTTCAATAGATTGGGTTCCCCTATACCATCTGGGGACTGTGGTATAGTAGCATAGTATATCTGTAATCGATAAGTCAAGTGAATTATTATAAGAGATGATAATTCACTAAGTCAGAAGAAATTATGATAAGTATAACTCACGGCTAGCTTGATATTGGGCCTAAAGGGTCACATAGTTGTGACTAGTAGATGTTCGAATATAAGATATCTGTTGGAGCTCCTATCTCATATTTATTGAATCTTGTGGATAAGATTCAATAAGAGCCAATGAGAGATTATTAAGTAGAGATCTACTAATTCAATAGGCTTCGATAGTTGGATGGAGATCTAGTACCCAATATGGTAGGATCCATTAGGGTTAGGTTGACAGAGACCTTTATAAATATGAGGGAACTAAAAAGGCATATACTAGACCCTTTTTGGCTGCTATCTTCTATTCTCCTCCTCAGTCGATAATCTCAGTTTGAGGCATGTGAACAGTAAGAAGGGTCGGGCCCTTCTTGATCACGTGGTGTTCATGCTAGTGATAGGTGCTCAGCAAGCCAATCACGTAAGTAATGACACGTGTGACTTGATATGTAATTTTTTTGCTTATTATATTTTGACATTTTATCACTTTATATCGATTGTTGCATATATTCAATATATATATTGTGATATCCTTGGATATATGCAATGTGAATCGGATCGTGATGAGATCACGATAATGAGACTGATTCACCTTTAAACATAGATCTTAAATAATCCCGATCATAATTTACTCGAGAGGGATATCAAGATAACCAAATAGACTGGTGTGTCGTATACCCGTCCATATGATGGATACAATTTGTCTCATAGTTGCTCGTGTGGGGACACTAGGGATACAATACATGTGCTCATTGGAGAATGAGTTCACTGATTGATCCACTTACGGAATGCTGGATGGTTGATGATACCTTATTATCAGATAACGATTCCGTAGTCCCAATGGTGTATTTGGTCCTTAGACTTGAGACACTAAGGATGTCCTGTATGAGTGCTCCACTCTTTGATACCGGACTTATAGGTTTAGATGTCCTAGATCTAGTACAACCGGTTATCGGGAGTGGCAGTCAACCTTATGAGGGCTATTGAGTGTCGATAGAGGATCATCCACTCTCGGTGTCATAAGAGGAATATCTCATATGTTCTTACTCAGACAAATCGCTGGCCAAGGTCATTCGTATTGAGAGAGAAAGAGTTCTCCGGGAGAATCCGATTAGAGCGAGACTCTAGTAGAAACCGTATGGATCTGATAGCACCATGCTCGGTATACGGTCTCTGGGATATTATATGGATGAGAGACTATAAGTACACGGTAACTGAGGACAGACAGGTCCAATGGATTGGATTCCTCTATATCATCTGGGGATTGCGGCGTAGTGGCATAGTACGTCCATAGTCGATGTGTCGAGTAAATTATTATGGAGATAATAATTCACTGAGCCAGAAGGAGTTCTGACATGTATGACTTACGGCCAGCTCGATATTGGGCCTAGAGAGTCATACACATATGATAAGCATTGCGATGAGTAGAGGTTCGAATATGAGATATTCGCCGGAGCCCCTATCTTATTGGATATTCAATAAGCCCCTGAATAATTGGATCATATGGATGAGATCCAATAAGAGAAGGATAGTTAACCTTCTTCATCCACTCCTACAGATATAAGATTTTACAAGGATATATGATCTCCCTATGTAACAAATCTCACTTAACACATGTGGTTTTGGTTTTGCGTTTTATTTTGCGCACCAATTTTCACACAACAACAAGAATCTTTTTCTTTGGGAAATCTGAGATTTTTTTTATGTTCTTCTATTGTACATATGATGCTCTGTTCAAGTTTCCCAATGAACCCACCCTTCACCCGAGGTGGGAAGGTTGAGAAACCCAACCCCTCCTTATGTTGAGGCATGGAGGTTAGGAAGTCCAACCCCCACCTTCACTCGAGGTGGGGAGGTCGAAAAACCTGACCTCTACCTTTGCTTGAGGTGTGAAGGTCGAGAAACCTAATCCATGCCTCCTTATGTCGAGGCATGGAGGTCGAGAAGCCAAATCCCATCTTCGCTTGAGATGGGGAGGTTGAGAAACCCAACCCCTACTTCGTCGAGGCAATGAGGTCAAGAAACCCGACCCCCACATTTACCAAAGATGAGGAGATCAAAATCACTACCAATATCGCTCGAGCATGATGAACTAGACATGCCACCAAGTCAATGGATCGAAGAGGTATAAGCTTAACGTGTCGGATGAACCAGACATCACACTTTGGACCCCTCTTGCGAGAGTCTCGAATCATGCCTTAAGAGGGGAACAAATGATAAGGAGTACATTATCAACAAATCTTCATCCGATACATACCACCATGTAGTGTTCGGGGTGGAGAGAGAGAACGAAGGCTACCCTCCATCTGTTTGCCCATGTGGGCAAGAGTCCAAGATAGACGATTATGATCAGCCGCCCAGGTTATCGAAGCCAAGAGGAGGCGATCAGAGGCTACCTCTAATAACCTTGTACATACAGGCTCAGATCATGATGGGTTGACTAAGATGTCAACGACCTCATCTCTCAAAAATAATGATTGATCTTTTATTTTTTCTTGTTTTCTTATTTAACTGTACACATAATTAGATTCCTCATATCATTAATACTAGATCAATTCCCTTATCATTTACAATAGCCTAACCAAAAGGATAATTATTCTATTAAATTATTGAGTCTAAATTATTAATCTAGAATGCTTAAAGTTCAATTTAACCATACTAAACCAATGAAACCCTACTAGTAAATTTAAAATTTATTCCGCCGTTGACGTATAATTAAACCGAAAGTGTTATGATGACAATCTATACTTCCATGCATCCCTCGACAGATGCTTTTATGGTGGGGAAAGCAGTTGTTGTTGGCACTCAACTAAGCAGTGCCTTGGCGAGTCACTGACAGCAGAATCAGAGAAGACATCTCAATTCGATGCAGTGCTCTGCTGAACTTTGTCTGCAATTAACAACCTCATCTCAAACATCCTACATAACTCAGACAAGAAGACAATCTCAAGCACCACACCATGTCTCTCTAGGACTGAGCCTTAGATTTTAGATTTTGTTGATGTCATCACCTTGGTTTAAGATTCATTGACCTGTTCGCAATCGTTAGAACGCTTATGTTGATCTCATATTTATTTGTTGTATGTATTTTCTCTTAAATAATTTCATACTTTATCCTTTCTACAAACTGAAATTTATGTGGGTTGATAATTCATATTTTGTTGTATTAAGGCTTACGAGAAATTATTTGTTGTAGGGGAGCTCATATAATTTTGATCTTTCAAGTGAATCTAAAAGGATACCTATAAAGTTTTAGTTCCTTTACTCATCAATCAATCGATATAGAACTAAATATTCGTATTAATACCTGTAATACGAAAATTGAAGACTTGTAGGTCCTCCTTCTAGCATCAATTGATAAGTCATCATTTGTCATTATTGGCACGAGCACGAGAGTTCGCGAGGAATTGACTGTTTTGAATGAGTTTATACGATTTCATCTTTTCGAGGCAAGCCCAAAAAACACCTAAGAAGTTAGAAAGTGATACTAATACTTATAAGATATTAATTTATCAATGCCCTCTTGACATTAGAAGGAGGATTCATGTGGTCTTAGCTCTCTTATCGTGGACCGATAAAAATATTTAGTCTTAAGAAGTAGAGGAACCAACGCATTTAAAATGTCAAAATCATTCTCTACCCTTATAAATGTCTTTTGGGGCTCATCCCAAAATAATAAAAAAAATCATGTGGGATCATCCAAAACGAACAATTCCTTATGAGCCATCGTGCTTGCACCGATAATAACAAACGATGACTTATCAATTGACACTAGAAAGAGGACCAATGAAACATCAACTCTTCTACTAAGGATACTGATAAGCATGTTTAGTCGTATATCGGATAATGAGTGAAGTTATAAGCACCAGAAATAGAATGGCTCTTGAGGTCTCGAATTCTGTATCGAAGACACTAATCAATATATTTAGTCTCAAATAAAAACACTAAAACCTTATAAACATCAACTTGGTCTTCTACCCTCATAGCGGTCACTCATAAAGGATAAAATTATATAAACTTAATTAAAACAAACAATTCCTCATGAGCACCAGCCCAACAAAAAATGGCCTTCTAAGATCCTCCATTCATTTGCCAAGTTGGTCAAGATATGCAAATTTATGCGGTCCTTTTATGTTTGTCAACGATTCGGTCTCACTCTGTTTCAGAGCCGAGAGAGAGGTGTCAGCACAATGCAATTCAAAGTCTTGTATCGTTTGTCAGAAAGAGGAGACTGAGTTAGAAGGTAAAAAATGGACAATTTCTTCGTAGAGTCGTCGAAAATGTTCAACACACTGACAAATGGAGATTCTCGATTTCGTAGATGTGATTTGTTTCGTGAATCGCTCAATGTATTATCCATCCCAGAAGCTCTCTCTCTCTCTACCTCTTTTTGTCTCGATCCTCCTTCATGCATTAAACAATCAACAATAGGTTGCACATATTAACATGGATCTATGCACCACTGTTTGCCAAGAAGATGGATTCATGCAAATTTATGCTTCTTGATCTTGGATGGATCTTGCGATTGAACAGTCACATATTATTAACATGGAACCAAAGACACAGACATCAGACGAATGAACATCTTGCTTTCCATCGCCACCACAGGTTAATACAAGACAAAGACATCAGACGAATGAACATCTTGCTTTCCATCACTACGACAGATTAATAAATGTCGAATGTGGTCCAAGAACTTACAAGAATTGGAAGGGAGTGCAACTATTTGTTTGCTCTTGATCATACACTCTGGCTCTGTACATGCATACATTTGTCCTAAACAATCATGGAGGATTGATTGCATGAGGTTACACTACAGTTGTTGGACATATCATGTCACCTTGACCACCTAAAGATTGATAATGATAACCAAGTTTCCGATCCAGATATAGCAACACTGGAAACTTCATAGTTCATCTTCAACAGCATCTATCCATGAGGAGCCTTTAGATCCAAAAGATCTCGACATATAAGCATACTAATGATACAAGAGCAACAATTGGAGAGTCAGCAACGGTGTTAATGACCCCAGACAAAAGACACAGGTGAGACACTGTAGAATTGGCTGAGCCAAATTGCTTTCTGCCATAAAAACCTGTCTTTTTCTTTGTCATAAGGTATTTGGAGCATATCTTTCAACAAATTCCCATTTTCCAGGGATTCGAAAGCTCAACGAAAGAGTTCTTGTATGGAGCTTCTGCTTGTTGATTGCTCAATAGTCTTTTGTGTGCTGAATTCTTTGCTCTGTCACAAGTAGGGGATAGCTCAGGAGAAACCATGGAAATGGCAGTGAGTCTGGTTGGACAAGACATCAATGTCAGCAAAACAGCTAGGTTATCTGCATACCTTCTTGAGAGCAGATACTTGGTGATTGATTACTTGAGCTTCAATTTGACTTGGCCGAATGAAATATTTCTCTTGCAATTACTAACTCTCTCTTCAATTGATACAGGCAGGAAAAACGACTGAATTTATAACACCACTAAATCGGGAGCTGTAATATAACCTGGGCTCAGTGTTCTCAAGATTCATAGATCAATCCAGCAACACTGACATGAAGATGAAGACAACTATAACGAGTCAATGAAGTAAGAAGATTGAACAATCTGCATTCCTTTCAGCAATATTGTGGTTTTAAGTTTATATTACACAGCATCCAACAAGCATTCAAACTCGACTCCAATAATATGCACGGACCAGCTAAAAACTATGACAACTGACCATTGACTTTCTCACGCAGAGAACCAACTCCATCGCAGTTAGTGTTTTTCCATGTGCACGAAAGACCAAAGTTTGTGCTTTTTCTAGCACAAATAAATGTGGCAGGAATTTCCAGCGAGAATAGACCGCAACACTGATTCTTTTGCTAAATAAAGTTGCTAATAACTTGTCCTTAGTTGCGAAACACATACTGGAAATTGAGATGAAACAGAAAACTGGCTTTCGAAACATAAAATTGGCATCCAAGATGAAGTGCCTGTGATGTTGGCAATTTAAGAAGAGACTTGCCTGCTCAACTATACAATTGGCAAGTGACTTTCCCTAGCTTGCTAAGTTGTCGCTTCCTGTATCAGTTAATATTGTCAGTCTCCTGGCTGATTTCATGAAGTCACTGCAACAAATGAAGAAACAAAATGTATGTGTCAATTCACATAGCAAACAACAGGTTGTGGAGGTAAGGTGAAAAAATTATAATTTTGTAAACTGTTTCACGAAAAAACAAGGACTGCTTCCCCACTAGTTTCAGACATATCAACTTCATAAAATATGTACAAAAGAGAACAAAATTTTGGGAAGACAGTTATGCAAACCATATGGAACTCTAAGATGTAACTTTGATGTAAAAAAGCTGGAGTAACTGAAGAAGAAAATGCAATGAAACATTTGAAAGCTTCCAAATCCTCTTTGAAGAAAGTATAAAGGAAAAGAAAACCACCAAAAGGAATCCTCTTCAGGCAAGAGTCTACAGCATCTTGCAATGACAAAGGAAGGAATTGTCTTTCTACAAATTATAAAGATTGCAATCAAATAGATCACCTGAAAGGTTCATCTCCAGTGTGTTTAACTGCACCGGCTGCATTTTTATAAAGCACATGACTCACCATCTCTGATTTTTCAGTTCCAAACATGTCAGCAAGCCTCCCATATAGTTCCTCATATGAGCCTAAGACAGAGAGGTCAAGGGTGCGACCCACATCCTCTGATTCCATAAACACCTTACATTGCCCAGTCCGATGACCAAACTCCGAAGCTAGATGATCCTTCTGACTTGGGAATGCTTCAAGAGATCCCTTCAGATTTATTGCAGATCCAGAACCATCAGACATACTCACTGTCTTTTCAAGATTCTCATCCGATAAGCTGTTTCCGGTAGCACAATGGGATGTCGTATTCTCAGATTTGTTCAAAGACACTTGTTCTTCAGTGAGTATTGGCTGCCCAAAGAGCACCAATTGTGGTGGTTTCCCATCACATGATTTCTTCAGGCTCTGAGAAGGATGACTGATAGTTAGCAAACATGATACCTTGTCACGAATAGTGGGATTGCCAGCAGTAACACCCGTAGAAATCCTCGAGGGCAGAGTAGCATGATCAAGCCGGTGAAACCCAGTGTGGAACAGACCCGTCTGCAGTTTGTTAAGTTGGACATCTGATAGAGATAGACCAAATTGTGCATGCCTGGTTCCCTGTATGCTTTCAGGAGCGTTGTCAGAAAAACAGCAGAAGGGGCTGTCCCTGGTGATGATGGGGTTTCCTACGACCATTGGTATTGGACATTGACCTTCAAAGGGAAAATCAGGGTGTTGGAGAATCCGTGGCTTTTTCCTGGGTGGTGAGAGATGTGCAAGATGAATGGCTGGCAAATTTGAAACCAGTTCAACCAGCCATGGGCTCACACGCTTCACATTCTGTAACAGGTCTGGTTCATCCCACATCACCTGTAACATCATTTCAAGGGTAATTAGCATTCTCAAACTGAAAGACAAATATACTCACAGGTAGAAAGGGAACACAACGAAATCGAAGTCATTAGATTACCAAGCAAGAGAACCACATGCAGTATGTGTATTCAAAAAAGCTTTGTTTTCTTTCTTTTTTGACAGAAGTCAAGCACAATTTGAGGATTTTAGGAAGCCCTAGCTGATGAGCTTAAATTTTTTTAGTGTCATGACTAGGGCTTAGGTTTATCCTTTGCATCTTCACAAATATATAACCATAATGGAACTTTATTTTCCTGTCACGTGAAGAGATGTGTAGATAATTCAGTATAGATTGAACCGATTTATTCACGAGACACTGTAATTTTCTCTGCCAGGAAGAATTCTTTTTTACAAAGCACTTATCTCCAATTGAACACTCAAACATGTCAACGTGAAACAATCATAGGCATCATCTTAGTTGTTTTAAAAATTGCATTTTTCTGGTAGCAATATATTCCAATGAAAATAGCCAAACTAGTACAACTTTCAGAATTATGAATTATGGATTGCCAAAGAAAAGAACATCACACACTTATTCTAACAACCAAAAAATTAAGAAAGAATAACAATTTTGTATCGCAGTTAACTGTATGAATAAAATATTAATACAACAACTTAAGATCCATGTTCATGAGATCAAATATAGTTTTACGCTGATTGTATATTAAAAAAGTAATATATAATAAAAATGGTGGAGAATATTAACAAGTTCAAGGACATCAAGTGATCACCATATATAAGGGGAAAAAGAGTTTATACTTGTTCATGCAAACACCAAGATGTTAAAGTCAACTGCATCATAAAACTTCCTCTCAGAATATCCCTCAAGCATTTTCTTTTTCACTACATCTTCATCAGAAAAAAACATGTCTTCTCTACATTAAAATTTTTAACCCAATTAAAGTGAAATGAAATGTGAATCTGAAAAAAGAAAAGAACTAAAGCACATTTCTCATACTTTAAGTTGGCTTCTGATAACCAACAACATTGTTTAAGAAAAATGATTTCAATCAGAAAGAGCTAAAGCACATTTTGATCATCAAAGTGTACAAAAAAGGGAAAAAGGATAAACAACTTGCTTACGCCGCATAAAGAGGATACCTCAAGAAGTCTCCATGGTGAATTAGGCCATCTTATAGGATCTGCAACCTGAACTGAAGATATAGTCCCCATGAACCAACTAATCCTTGATGAATCCTCAGTTTCGAAAGCCATTTTAAATCTCATCCCCGGATACCACTGGATCCTCATCGCTGCTTTCACTGCTGCAGCCTTTACACAAAACTCTGGTGTACTGGCTCTCGGGTAGTACACAACCTCAAAAGGCTTCCCATTCGCTGAAAGTTTTGCCGCCTCAATGACAGAATCTAGTCTCATCTGGCTCCTTCCTCTTATACCCCTGCTGGAATCAAAATCATCACCATTGCCTCTCATCAATTTGCCATCTTCTTCCCTCAGGAAGACAGATAAGCCACCATATCCAGAAGCACCATTACTGCCTGGGGGATTCCATCCTGGCCAGCAATCTAGGCCATCACCAGCCCCACCTTTTTTGGCACGTCGGATACCAACACAGAGTTCCCCGTTCTCCGCTCTGAGGAACACAATGGAATCCCCTGCCACAAGTTTCTTCTGGTTCACAAAGGTACTCCATCCGGTGGTGAGAAGGTGCCGACGAGGTGTCCCCCTGTATATGTGCCTAAACTTCCACACCTCGCCATGTACATCCTTTGCGATCACGGTCTGTACCGGAGGATCTGCCGAGTAGTCCAACCTCGGGAAGATGGTCTCAGCGCAGTAGCGAGGGACCGAGAATCCACCACCATTGTTGGCATCCGATTGGGTCAATGTCTTGGCAAAAGAAGCAGGCTTTCCGCACACGTCAATTCCATTCATACCGAGGTCCAGCCCATCATCTTCCGCATAGTCGAGCTCGCTGCCCCTGATAGGGGCCAGCAGGATCTTGGCAAAGACTTCGTCTGTCTCCCGGTCAGCCATGAACTTGACTGCCGTGACTCGGCAGAGTATGAACGGCGGTATCCACCGTGAATTCCCAAAGTCCACAAACCCTTGGGCGTGCTCCGCGTGACCCTGGGGGAAATAGTAGACCCTGGAGTTCACGGCCGGCATCTGAACCATCCCGCCGGCGCAAGCATGCCAGAGCTGGGAGTCCAGGCACTTATCGTTGTCCTTCATTGATGGTTCTCTCGTGGATTCGTCGGATAAGAGCAACTCTAACTGGCCTTCGAAGAATTCTGCGAACAGACACAAATTTGTGGTGGTATAATTGATAAAGAGACCAATCTTCATCACCTAAAAAGGTAGCTATGAAGAACAGCATCCGTTACCATGACACTCCTCACCTTCCGCACGAGCCAATTCTTCATATCCTTTATAGCATAAGACACGTTCCTGCGACAAGCAATCAAAACGGAGAAGAATACGCCATGAATCTAAAAGATCCAGACCACTTCGCATAATAATTCGGAAACGAAGCAGAAAACCTCAAATTCGCTTACCTTCGCTCCGAACAGAACTGAGGCAACCGGTGAAGCAAGAACAGAAATGACCGGCACCAAATGGAGAACCCGTGAAATTTCTTGTCCTTATCCCCAAACTTTTCGTCTCGAAGACGATCAAAAGCAGGCGCAAAATCCCAAAAGTCCAACCTTTCTGCACTCCACCGAAATCTCTCAGAGAGAATCCAACCAGAAGAAAAAAAAGGAAAATACAACACCACTTGCGAGCTCAATAACCTTCAACTCAAGCCCTACAAAACCCACCACACGATGACCTCAACTCCATCGTTTCCAACCAAAACAATGCCAACCCTTTGAACAAAAAAGATTACAAGAATTTATTCGACACAGATTCCACCCCAAGATGCAGTCTTTCCGCTCCTTATCCTCGATCCACAGTGACTCCCTCCTCGCCCGCACTCGCAGGCGACCGGAGGAAAGAGAGGCTGCTCACACTGTGGATATTTCCCCTGCTCGGTCGGATCTCTTATATCAACATCATACAGAGCCGATCTCTCTTTCGAGTAAAAAGGAAAGGAAAGAGAGAGGGCAAATTAAATGATAGTGAAACGAAAAAAAAATTATTTCGAGAAATATTTATTCGTTTAATTTTTCCACTTTTTGAGGTTTTAATTAGGGTTATGTCACTGTTGTGGGTACTGTAGTAGTAGTGGTGGGTGAGAGAGAGAGAGAGAAGGGGGAGGATCAGGTGTTTGTTTAACTCGACGTTACAACTTAAAAGAGAGGCTACTTCGTCGACGCGTGTCGAAGACGCCACTCCCCGATCTTCCGATCCGACGATAGTATTCTCGACGCGACCCCGTCACCAATTCCTCGCCGATCCGGACGACTCGCGGACCCCGCTGTTCCTTTCCTGGATAGCTCTCATCGTCTCGCTCTATTCACAGCCCTACCATTGCCACCCTACTACTACTACTGATCTTGGGGTACATGTATATATATATATACATATGCAACAGTATACGTGTGTCTGCTCCTGATCGATGAGGTCTTCGATGGCTGGAGTTAAACTGGCATGTCAAATTTGGAGACTGCTATGTGATGCCAACTGCATGATCAGCTTGTTTCATGGCTTTTTGTTCAAAGAATCTCAGCTACGTGGCATGATCAAGATGGCAAAACCACATATCGCACTGCATTTGACGTGAAGGGACTCTTGGTTTCAAATGTGTATGTACCATGAACTGCGCGTCATGGGGGCAGCTAAAGACAGCTTGCCGTGCAAAGACAAGCAGGTGAAGCCGTGCTTAGTTAGATAAAGTGATATATTATGTCTTATTCCTCCATCCACCTATCTATTTTTACGACAGCTGCTCCTTGTCGTCTCTGGCACAATAATATATCAATATATATATGTTTTGCTTTTGGTGCTCAATGATTCTAATTTTCTTTTCGTTTTCTCCTATTAGATTTACTGAGTTCAAATCCATTTTAAATGGTGAAGGGTAAAAGAGGATATTACGAAGAAGCAGCGCGGGAACGGGGGGCGATCAGTTGGGGGAGGGGGAATCGGCGATTCATCCGAGGCGACGGGGCGTGGTGGATCCCGCGGCGGGGACAGCGGCCGGGGAAGGCGACAACCGACCTCCCCATGCCGCGCGTCCGCCGATCCGTCAGCGTCCTCATCCCGTGCGCCGGTGTCGCTAACGTGCGCCGTGGATTAATAATAACAGTATTGTTGTTGTTATTATTATTATTTATTGATTTTGTCTAATTTTGTTCTTTTTATTTTGTTTGAAGTCTAAAAAGAGAACGCGTAGCAGCGCCACGCGTCGAGAGCAGAGTGGAACAGAGCCGGGCCCCGCGTGTGTCGGACATTTTGTCGTATCCGAACCGGGGCCTCCGCGGAAACGACAAAGAACGGGTCGGGAGGTGAGAGGCGGGCCCCGCTCACTCTAATCCCACGGTAAGCATGATGACGATGACGACGACGATGACGTGAACAAGCCCGACGAAACCTTTCGTCCCTCCAAAGAAATACATAGCTTACCCATGACGGTGGTGAAACTATGTTCACTGCACACGCAGCGGATGGACCATGGAAATCATGTGGGCGTCGTAAACCTCCATCTCCGCAGTCAATAGGAATTGGCAGCAGATGGACCATGGAAGTCTTGTGGGCGTCGTAAACCTCCCCAACTCCGCAGTCGATAGGAATTGGAATGGCTCCACAGATTTTCTGACCGTAATATCCAGGTGCAGCGAAAGATACGAGAAGAATCTGCTTGCCATCAATGAGAACCAGTTTCACAGGAGCGCCTACTGTGGGAAAGAGCAAAAAAGAGTAAAAGCATATGCGAGACAAACGGGACAATGTACTTAGCAAGCGGCAGCCACCACTTGACCTGGAACAAGATTCAAGCCGTTAATGTTGAAGGACAAATATCCAACTCTCCTCATCTTTCTTCTTCTTTTATTCGGGTAGAAGAAGACATATTTAAGATCACACTTTGTTTTAGTGTTCAGAGAATAGGAGTGCGGTTGTGATGTATGTGTGACGGTGGTTTCATTTGCTGGGAGAAAGAATTCTACACAGACAAATGATGATGTTTCAGCAGAAATATCAGGAACCAGTAATCTCATTCACACAGGATCAGCTTAATTCGAGTGGCACTTGGACGCACCGGTAGAACATTTCAAGGCCTAACTTGCCGGTATTGTCTTCCTTTAGTCAACCAACAACAGCACTTGATTGCATCATTGTGGAGTCCAGCTTACCTTATCCCTGACGTTCCTTCTCCACGTTAATGAACAAGCAAATTAGGCTTCTTTTCTTGAGTTAGGTAGCAACATGCATCTCCATTAATTCTACCGTCGTACCATTGTTCTTTTATATTCCATCCAGTTGCACGGTCAATGTGAAGATTCCATGAAATGAGAACTAGGACTAATTTAACACCGACCCGTCCAGATGTTACGAAGCGTTGTCCTGCAGGGCATGGTCCCGTTTCGAGATCGGAAAGTGTGGACGACAACGATGATAGAGAAGGTGATGAATCATGGAACAAGAGTCACGAGCATTCAAGTATCCAAGGGAACGGAGGAGCAAGGGTTGTTGGTGGTCTCCTGAGCCTAGAGTCTAATTGGCTGAAGACAAAAGATACTTTTTCTTTGAGCAAAGAAGAGAGCAGATACTTGCACAGAAGTGATGAGTATGTTGATCACCCACCCACCCGACCCAGCGGCTTGCCTGTCCTACAATGTTCATCATGAACTCAGACAACATGCGTTCGATAAAAGGAGCGGTCAGGTAGGGTTCTTGTACACATGCAGTCTTACTGTGCATGTTCATTATAGATTGCCACAACGAAGCAGTAACCATGTCTTTGACAAAAGCAGCTCATCAACGACTTGATCAAGTGGTCAATCAACCTTTTTATTAAAGAAGATATATGTACGAAGATGAATGCATGTGACTTGTCATTCACTCTAAAGCACCAAGTCAATGCTTTTTTCTGGTTTAAGCTTTTTCATCTTTTAGTAGCGTGGGAGTATTTCTTAGCACTTACACTTAATATAGATTTGTTAAAGGAAGAGAGGGAGAGAGAGAGAGAGATATGTGGTGATGGGGTCAAAGGAGGAGGAGGAGGAGGCAGCAAGCAAACATAGGGACATGCACACGTGACTGACGCGTCACAACCCGTGGCGTCCGGTCCGCCTCGGTGGCCGCACCGGGTGAGGCCAAGCTACTCGGGCGTCGATGGCGATCGCTGTCTCCTCCGGCTGCGTCCTACGTGAAGGCGTCTTGTCTTACCACCCTAATGCAGGGTCGAATACGTTTCTTCTTCACCTCTTCTCCCTTGCTCGGTACATCGATCCATCAACTAGATCAGCAAGCTCTACGGTGGAATGTTTGCACGTGACAGAAGTAACACTAAACTGAGTTGGTCAGTATGGACTTCTTTTCTTCTTCTTCATCGAACACAGTTGATGGCTAAAATGGTATAACCACCGGTGCTAAGAGTTGCTGAATCACAAGCACATGAATCAAAGCATATCATCATGGCAAGTCAAATTGATGGCTTTTCTCCCAGGCAAACTGTAGATGAGTCATTCAGTGTTGGCATCAGCTTATCCACAGCTACTGTAGGTGATGTTGGATATCAACCTTTAGCTAAAAAGCTTAGTGCGTGAACTCCTTTGGGTCCCATAACAAGTGAAAAAAAGAAAAAAGAAAAAAGACAAGTACATGACCACACCTCACCTCAAATAAAGCTACTGCATGTCTCGGACACCAGCTTGTAAAGCTGTGCATCTTATCCAGAAGAGAAAAGCAGTTCTCGACACTTGCATATGCTTTCTGCAGGAAGATATCCCCAGTCACCTAGCAGCAACATGGAACAAGTGGTGATCCTCACGAATTATTAGGTGGCTTGTCAACTGTTTCACCACACACTTTTGCGGAAAGGAAATGCTTGATCAGTCATATCTTCTGATGATTGTCTTACAAGGAAACAACACCATTAAGTTGTAGAGCAGAAGAGCTCTTCGGTGTGTCTTCTTCTACACTCCACTTCAAGTACACCATCATTGTCAGCAAGCAAAATAATCACCCACAGATGTTGCAAAACTAATGTCTTCCGCAGTATGTTCCTGAACTCGAAGATGAGTTTTGCTTCACTAGCATCATTAGACAGGCAGAAGATACATGTGTGTGATATACGGTTCTGTTGTTGCAGGGAAGAGATGTTGGAAGTTGATCAGTTCTAAACCTGTGGATTGATGATTACAGGAACACCCTCTTCCATGTGCTCAGAACCCAATATAAGTGGCGAAGCCTGTTACTTGTTAGTATCAGAAACTCCAAAAACCAAGTTTCCTTTTGGTTACAGTGGGCAGGCCACATTGACTTGGGGTTTCTCCAGACAGCCTGACCACCATGGATGGTGAAACCCTAGGCAACAATTGCCTTCCTTTGTGGCACCAAACTAGACTATTAATTGTGTTATTTAAGATGTTCACTGGTCAGTGGAACAAGAACAAATAGATTAAGGCATGGTTTCAAGGCCACCAGCTGGTATCTAGGAATTTGTAGTCATAAGCTGGATGTATCTGTATGTTCTAACACCATGTGGCAAGGTGTTGGAATTCTGAAAGAATAAAGAGCATTAATCAAGACACTAGGTTAGCTTCTGCTGTAGTCAAACAGTATAATAGGCTTAAATATGGTCACATAGGTAAGGGAACACCACTAGAAAATACCAACCACTGGGGTTTCCTTTCAGATATTGGCAGGATATGTTAATTTTTTCTTTCATATAATAATGATATCATAAATACTTAATGGGACTCAATCTCTGTCAACTTCTACTTGATTCAGATCAGTCCATTGTAACTTTTGAAGGACCACACTGAACAACAGATAAATTCAATGTGGAACTATTCATGTTAAACATGAGTTGTTTCACACATGATTTGTTGTTCAGCTTACTTCCAGAACATTCTATAAATGTTAAAAAGTGACTAAGAACAAGTTGATGTTTCTCGTTTTTTGAATACTGAAGGCAAAATTTTATGACAAGCATAAAGAATATGTTTAAAAAGATCATTGAATAGAGGAGATGACTGGTCTGGTAGGTGCTCAAACATTGAAGAACAAGTCACCCCCATCTTTGGGGAGTGTCATGGTTAACATGATCTATTGGTGGTCCTGCTCTCCATTTCTTCTTGCTAGGTCAAAGTCCAACTCCATCCAAATTGATTTGCTCAAATATTTTAGGTCAAGTGTGCTACTATCATGAGGTGATAGAATTTGATGAAATGTTGTACACAATATAATAATCCTCTTGTGCGCTGTAGGCATCATACTACATCATTCTTGTGTACTGTGTACATCAAGCCTCATCCTAAATGGATATAATTCAGACCAATTGATATCTAACTTTGACTTTCAGATTTTGATGTGCAAGACTAAACAATACCAAAATCAAGGAGTTTCAATTGATAGTTTGATTCATGGTTTTACTTGGGAATCAATTGAGAACTTTCACCTGAGCAGATGAAAGAATACCCACTGTCCAAATATTGTTTGTCCACCACAGAAGGCTCAATTGTGAGAGTTATGAAGTATATAGTTGGAAAGCTAACCAAGGTATAGATTCAGAAAGAGAACAGGATTATGAGAAAATGGATTTCAATCTCAACTAGTAAGCATATGTTTGGTAGCTTCCAGTTTTCTTTTTGATAATAGGAAGAGGTTCCTCTAAGTAATCATGTAATTGTATTGCAATTTAACAATATTTGTGCATTCATGCATGCAAAAACCTAGATTTCTGAGGCCATTAAAAGTACACATTAGAGTGATCTTAGTAACACCTGGTTTTGTGAACTGCATCCATATTTTTTAGCTTGATAATAACTCATAAACAAATTTTATTAGAACTAAGAACTAACTTCTGCAAACAGTTTAGAAAATCCTCTCTCTTCTGCTACAAAAGAATGTAGTATCATTATTCTGATATAGACAACTAAAGGTAAATCAAAATAAAGCTCCATACATACAAGCATATTTTTGGATCAAAATTCAATAGAAAGGGTCATAATGTTGGGATTATTACATTTCTATGACAGTCCTATATAGTAAATATATTGACTTAAGCTAAATATAAGATTCTTCAAATATTTAAATTTTTTATATGTGTCATGGATATTATACAGATGCTCCTTCAAATATTTAAATTTTTTATATGTGTCATTTTATTAGCTTCCTTAACATAAATTCTGATTAACCATCACTACTATGGCCATGAATGAGATTTTCATCAATTATTTGGTTTTTAATTTTTAAATTATAATGTAAAGAGACAATTATGAAAATTAATAATTAGTGAAGATATGTATGCAATATTTTTGAAGGTTATTCATATTGGGTTTGATATATTTGTAAGATTTTAGTTATACTCTTAAGATTATTTAGAGGGATAAATATGAAAAATACTAATTATATATAAATTTGCCCCAAAATGTAACGGTCGATCCTTGACGGGTAAATCAACCGGACGAGTTTAATCAGACGGTCACCATTAAGCCTTATAAATTTGCCCCAAAATGTAACGGTCGATCCTTGACGGGTAAATCAACCGGACGAGTTTGATCAGACGGTCACCGTTAAGCCTTACGTTGAATCGCCCGACATCTTCGGGTTCCAAATAGCGTTACGAAACCGTGTCGGTTTCGGCTTTTATTAAAGCGGCCGAACCCGACTTGGCTCGAACGCGGAGCTCCTGCTGCTTTCTCTAGGGTTTTGTGGGGAAGAGCCGGCGATCGAAGAAGGAACTCGAGGTGCGCTTCGAATCCAAAAACATATGCTTTGCTGCTATGTTTTCCCCCTACATATTATATCTTTATGGCCCATTAATCTTTTGCAATGCGCTATTGGCGCTTTTCCTTGGGAAAAATCATCGTTTTTAGCTGTTATTGCGTTAGGGTTTTAAATGCAGTCAGTGTGGTGTTGCATCTGTTTGCTGTGGAGGGCTTAGCGTCGGTTTTTATTATTGGTCGATTATTTTGTTCGTTCTTCTGAGCAATCTTAGATGGTTGTTCAGTTTTTGCTTATTCCGTGAGATCTGGTTGAGAGTTGTACGAGGACTGGGTTTTATTTGTTAAAGGTCAAAGGATCGAATTAGCAGCTTCTAAGCTGCAAAAGATCGTCATTTTTCTTTTCCATAAGGATGCAACATTCGAGCCAAGAATTTGTGGAGATTGAAACAAAAACAAAAAACAAAAAACTAATGGCCGTATTCAATGTATGCACACTAAAAATTTGTGCTTTATTGATGTGCTTGAGAACATGTATCATTATTCCTGAAATGGATCTTAGTCAGGATAATCTTATTTCACTAGGAATCTTTGGTTTTCATTAGGATATTAAATGAGATATTGAGCAATATGTTCCTCAATATCGCAAAAATATTTATGTTGCTGACATCATCTGAAGACCTGCATACATCCCTTTGCCATTTGTTGCCTTTTAGTCCTATATTTATAGCAACTATTAGTCACACATACACACACTTTTTCTTGGCATCTATACAAGTGACTTTGCAAACAATTTGGATGATAATTTTAACATATTATCACCTTGTGTTGATGATAGAATGTTATTTGTAGAAATATCTCTTTACATTAAGTTACCTTTGCATACTACTGCTGAATTACCATATTCATTGGTCATCTATGCTTTTTTCCCTCATTATAATAATGCAAAGTATTAGTTAATCTTTTTCTGTTAGTTCTTATTCTTCCTGTTTCATTTTGCAGTGGCTAATGGAGGAAGACACTACTGTAAGTTGTCCAGTACCCTGTTTCTGGTATTTTATCTATTGAAATAAGATGCTTCTGATCTATTCTTTTTAATATAAACATTTTGATAGATAACTTTGGCATGGAAGGAGCCTGAAATGTCATCAAATTATCTCATTTAAGGCTTGTTCAAAGTTAGATGCGGTTAAGACATGCAATTGCAATTTAATGATTCCTGCTCATTTTGTTTGAAGGCATCCAAAAATTAAGATGGGCATTGCTAATCATCAGGCTATCCTAAAACAATAGTAATAACTACAATACTTTAAAAGGACAAAATATTGTTTCCTTTTTTTTAATGACAAATTCCAAAATTCAGAATATTTTAATATTTCCTAAGCATGATCTGGGTCAATTTGCATATGTACTTGGAGATTATTTATCTTGTGAATATTTATAATTTACTTTCATCGAATTACATATGGATTATAAAGCAGAGTGTTTATTACAATAATATGATTGACTTTGATTTATGTATTTTAGAATTTTGGATGTCTGGCTTCAAATTTAGTAGGTTGAATATGTTAACGAGCTCATATGTTTCTTGTGTTCTTGTATTTTCTAGTACTAGTGTGTGCTCATCCATATACTTGGTTCTGAGTGAATTTATTGGTAATTTCTGCTCTTGATGGAAACATTGGTAATTTTTGTTCTTGTGTTTTCTAGTACTAGTGTGTACTCATCCATATGCTTGGTTCAGAGTTAATTTATTTGTGATTTGTGCTCTTGATGGAAACATTCAGAAAGTTGCATATTGAGATTAAATATAGAGGTACCACAAGGTTTTTTTTTTTTTCAATGTAATTATACTGGGATCTTGTTATTGATGCTTTTGACATCTCTGCTCACTTGAATGAGAAGGTTTCAACAGTGCTAGGTCTGGCAGTATGTTTTGTGGTTCATTTGCTGGATTTTTCTGTTGTATAACCTTGTACAAAATGAACATGATGCAGGGAATTCAGAAGGTAAAGAATAGCTTTTAGTCAAATATATAGCACAAAGCTTGTTGATCCATTGATATAAGTTATTTGGTGTTTTGAGCATCACCTTCCTTCATCTTTTTGATTAAACAAATCAGCTTAGGATATAGTCAAAAAGTTAATATGGTTAAAAAACATGAAAGAGCTAAATAGTGATATTGACTTTCTAAGTCTCTTATTGACCATCATTTCTGCTTGTATTTGATCATTAAGTTCGATTAGCCTCATCCACTGGATGCTGAAATTGATAACCTTCGTTGCATGATCTTCCATTAGTAGTTTCTACATGTTAAAACAATAGTTTCAAGAACTTATTAAATCTGGTGTTCATCAATCAAAGATGAAGTCTTGAACTTTGTTTGTTATTACTGCAAGGGCACTGTATCATGTCGGTGATGATGCTATTTATAGTGAATTTACCGCTTTTACTGATAAAGACAAGTTTAACATGTGCAACTTATGTTCAGGCCAAGAAAGAAGAAGAGGAATTCAATACAGGGCCTCTTTCTGTTCTGATGATGAGTGTCAAAAACAATACACAGGTATGAGGAGTCTGACATGTTCTAGAATGTTGATGCTAAGAGAATAAATTATATCAATTGATATAATTGACTTGCAATGGTGTATCTTGGTTCCTTTATTTCGTGGATTAGATATTTAAATGGATGCATAACTATTTTACGTTTCTACATGATCACAATATTAAACAGAGAGAAGATAGTTTGTCCCTGATATTTTTACAGCATAATTTTGCTGGATAAAGTCTGATTTGCAGAAAATGTTGGTAAATGTCAGGTCATGTCATTTAGCTCCATTTTATTTGATGGAAGAAATAACTCTGTTTGGAAGCCTTGCTTTGATTGTTCATAAAAGAAATTGAAATGTTGATTTTATATATTTTTCTTGGTGTTTTGTTTTATGAAAGTTATGGTAACAAAACATCTTTTGGTTGGTATAGAACTATTCTGAAGAACAACTTTGTTTTTTCATGATTTATCTAGTGACTGAGCAAGTCAAGAGTGTTGTTGAAACTTTTCTGCAACAGGTGCTTATCAATTGCAGGAACAACAAGAAGCTACTTGGCCGTGTGAGAGCATTTGATCGCCACTGTAACATGGTCCTCGAAAATGTTAGGGAGATGTGGACTGAGGTAAGCTCACGACATTCTTTCACCAGTCATCTCTTTCCATAGTTTCTAATGGAACTTTGTTCTCGTTGCAGATTTTCCATAGTTTCTAATGAAACTTTGTTGTCGTTGCAGATACCCAAGACCGGCAAGGGAAAGAAGAAAGCGCTTCCGGTCAACAAGGATCGATTCATCAGTAAGATGTTCCTGCGAGGGGACTCGGTCATCATTGTGCTCAGAAATCCCAAGTAGGATCAGATGTTGCATGTGGGAATGGCTTGCCATATATGTTGTGCTAAACTTCATTGTTGTCGGACAAACATGATCAATCAGCATGTTTTGAGGCTGGTTCACAGTGATGTACTCTTGAATACAATGGATAGAATCGACCAGGGGGTGTATGATTTGCATGAAATGATGTCTGAACCATTGGAATGTTCCATGGCAAGATGATCTATTATGGTGCAGATTGTTATTATTGATGATGGACAGATCTGAGTGATATGGATGCTAGTGGTTGATTCTTTAAAGTTGTAATGCTTCCTATGGTCACATGGACAGTCATGGTCAGGTTGTCATGTGTTATATTAGAATTTTGTAGTGAACAATGACAATGGATTTAATATGCTTTGCTCACCATGAGAGAAGGAAACCATGCTGCACTCATCTTATGGTCAATGAATCGATGAGTATATGCATACATATCTAGAGAAAGACGAAATGGTCTAGCTGTCTGCCCTCATATTAAATGTGATCCATCTGTCCTTTTGAAATCGAAGTCTGAAGGTGCATGATTAGGAAGAACAAGATATAAGCCACAGTTGAAGTTGACCCAGCTCCATGCATGATCAATCTCAAAGTCAACCTCTCGAATTAATAGCAACAGCCGTACCATTTAAGGGATAACAGACCAACGATGCTGAGATTATTAATGTTGCAGTCTACGTGGCTTGACCGGGCATCATGTAGGAAGATGCAGCTCACCTACATCCATCCTGACAGGAACTCAGGGGCAACAAGTGAGCTCTAATGGCATAATGTTCAGATTCGCAATCTGTGGATGCATTTATATAGGGATACATATGAGCAATGTTCTAAGTCAACAAGTTAGATTTGGGTCTCTGTTAATCCAAACCGGCCGACACTAACTTTTAATGTCTCGCTTGACCACTCGAGCTGACTTTTGACGAGTGAGGGAAGCGTAGAGCTGACATTTGAAGCCATTCTCAGAGTCGTCTTTGCACCCGCACTTGATTTCTCAAAGCACGTCATAATACAATTTGCAGACGAAGAAGTTTCTGCTCTATATATGCATCATATCCACTCTTTGGATACCAGAAGAGCAGGGAAGAGAAGAAGAAGAAGAGAGAGAGAGAGAGATGAATTGGATTAGCAGGAAAGTTTTCCTTTACAAGGTGACGTTCGGATTGTATGTGCTCGAGTGGTGGGAGCAGTGCCTCTTCAGTATCCTTCTTCATCATCTCTTAAGGTTTTAGTAGTAGCAGTTCTTCCAGGTTTGGGTGCTGATATAAATAGTTGTTTGTGGATCACAGTTCTCTCTGTCTAATATATGTTTAAGGGAGGGATATGGACAAGCTCAATTATTAGTCTAATGAGCGAATCTGAAGAGAGAACACATGCAGAGATGATCACATAGTGGTATATATAATATGCATAAGAAGAAAAGAAAGATCATATCATGCTTGTTTATTTTGGAGATCATTACATGAGCTAAGGATTTGTACTTAGCTTTTTCACTACCCTATGGATCGATTCTACGATCTCCTCTTCTTTGAATTCATCTCTTTAGTTTTGTAGTTTTTTCCTTGTCATACTAAAAAAACAAAGTGTTTGACATTTGGCTTTTTTTTCTACTTCTTCTTGACTTATTTTCAAATTAAGAAGAAAAGAATAATTTTCTCCAAGTTTAATTCTTAATTTATTTTTTTATTTTGAGTTGAATTTATTTTAGCTTGTTTCTTGTTTTACATATGATCATGGATGCATGGACTTTCTTGACTCCAGTTAGACTTATTTCTCCTGTTTCTGGTTTGGATCATTTTTCAACTTACTTCCAGGTAAATTTTCTTCTCTCCTATTTTCTCTTGGGCAAGTTCCATGTATGTTTAATTTTCTTCCTAAAATTATTGCATTATGATCTTGAGATAATTGCCAAGCCATTATTAGGAATATGCATTTATATATTTGAGGGGGCTTTCATTATTTCACCACTAAAGTGTGCTAATACTTATCTTTAGATAAGTATGTAAACATCAAGAATCTAAAAATATACTTTAAATTTCTTGTTTATATTCGCATGTAAATGTTTTTGAAAGATTTTTTTATATAATATTATAATATCCCATAAAGTCATATATATGTCACTTATGATATATTGAATTGGTTAGTGTATTATTGCATAATTGATAAGTCTCATATTAATGTAATGGAGATTTCTTTATATTTTTGTAAAAGAAAGTTCATAAGATCTGATTTGGTAAAATAGCTAAATTTAAGTTTGATATTTTTTCTCTTCTTATTTTTGATAGAGATAATTATTTTTTTTTTACTTCATTTGCTACTGAGCACACTTGTTCAACCTCTTTATCATATTCTACATGCTTGTTCATACCTGGAGTTTGTCAGTGTTCTACCAACTGAGAGAAAGATTCCTTGAAGTAAAGCAGACAAGATTTGTCATGGGGCATTTCACCTGCAAACAATTGTTCCTCATCATTAGTTCACTGAATGATCTAGAATAACCTTCTCAGAAACAATCTCCAGAAATGAGTAGCTAATTTAGTACTTGGCATATGCTCTGGATTTTGACATGATGTTTGTTTAAAGCTAGAAGCATTTCTATTCCAAGCTCACCAAAGTTTCTTTTCTCTTAGTGTCCTCAGCTCACTTTATCCAGTGTGTTCATTTTCTGCCTTTTTCCAGTTGTTTGAGGTCAACCTTCTTTGTTGGTGGAAGCTCTGCAATCATTAGGATATTGATCTCTTAAAGATGGTGGAATTGGAGCAAAAGCAAAATGTGGTGGTGGTGCTTGCAGACCATGTGATGATGTGTCCATAAGACTTTGGATTGGAGCTTTTATGTAAATCTATTTCAAATAAGAATTTGGATTGTGCCTCAGCTATATTTCTATTTGATAGTGATCCTTTATATCGTGGCTGAGGGGTCAATACGGTTCGGTTCGATCCCAAGTGTGTAAGATCATCCATGTTTGTATTTGGGTGGCGGAAACCGTCGTCCGGTGGGTCGGGCTTGGGTTTCGGCTTTCAGATCTGGAGGCTCCTCCTTTGGCTGGTCGCCCTCTTCGCTGTCGTCTATTCTTGTACACAGATTGGGGTCAGGAAGGAGACTCCCAACTTCGACCCCTTCGAAGATTTTGTGGAGTGAAAAATGGGCCTAGAATCGTTCATGTAGTCGATCCTGCGATGGATTTTTATCCCTCCACCGGGGGGTCAGCCTTACCTATCATATTTATGGTTGTCGACCTACCGGGCGGCAGACTTACTCTTAGGGCGAATATTGGGCGTCCTTGGTGTCACAACGTTGAGCGATGATGTCGTACTCGGTGTCGTCCCGATCTTTACAGGGCAGCACTGCACTTGATTGGCGTTGCCTCAATCTTCATGGGTCGACGCTGTACTCGGTCGGTGTCATCCCGATCTTCGCGGGACGGTGCTGTACTCGGTCGGCATCGTCCCGATCTTCACGAGACAACGTTGTACTTGGTCGGCACCGTCCGATTTTTGCGAAACGACGTTGACGGAAGGGTGTGGTCCGATATGTTGACCTTGACACTGATATAGCTGTGAATAATGGTTGGAGGGCATGTTACCAAAATGTACCCTATCACTATTAAAAAATTCTTCAGATTTGGAGATTATTGATTTGGATCAGAATTGTCAGAACTCTGAAAACAACATACTAAATTTCAGTCACTTTCAAGCAACCAACAAATTTGTTTTCCCTTTAATTTGAGGACGAGCAAAATAGAAAGCTGGCAATCTGTATGCAACAGAGGAAACTGAGAATTTCTTAGAACTTCTCTAGTTATTATTTTTGTCTTGTTGAACTATGTTGCTCAATGATGCATGCTCAGGAAAACCCTCCCTTTCCCTTCCACAGCAACTTTGTTTGATTCCTACAAGTAATCCAATGCACTACTGCAAGCTTAGTCCTACAGATGAACATTGCAGTAAGACTCGAAGGTTGATCTTAAACTATCCCACACACATATTCCTATCATTCTGATGGCAATTTAAATGGGGTTGGAGTTTCTGACATCAATGTTTCAGCTACCATGCCTCGTTCATGGACGTAAGGAACACACGTTTCGATTGAATGAAAACTACAGCATCATCAGTGGGAGCAGCAGAAACAACAATAACAACAAACTCTTCGTAGCCTCTACTTGCATATCCATGCTGTGTGTTGGTAGATTTAGATGAGGTTGCTTCAACCACACTCATCGTTTGCTTTGGAGTTCTCTTCCTTTTCCTTCAAAGAATAGAAGAACTCTTTACTTGAATGGCATCGATTCTGGTGGATGCACTCCGGTCTTGAAGAAGACAAGGCATGTGTTCTTATGCACTGCATCGTCCAAAACATCTAAAAATTGGATGATAAATGGAGCCTGCTCGACGATCAGAAGAGGGTGTTTGGTAGCAGATGAAAAGGTCACCAAACTAGAGGAGAGGAAAGACACTGTTCCATTGTTCTTGACCGATGTCTGAGAGCATGTACGTACGTGGAGCTGAACTCGTCCATGTAAGGGCCAGATTGAGCACTATCTCCTCCACCATTTGGGTTGGTTGGTGAGACGTGTGATCCAATTTCTGCCACACTGTCATCTCCCATTCTCTTCTCATGGCAACTCATCCTCACGACAGTAAAGGCAGAACTCATTAATGGCAAGCTGACAAGCGCGGCTGCCGCTAGTATACTCTTTTTCTCTGTGGGTGGGTGGGTGGATGTGTGTGTGTGTGAGAGAGAGAGAGAGAGAGATGGTTGGTGAAGAGCATTCCACACCAAACTCCAACTTTCTCACACTTGACAATGGCCGCAAGGTTGGATCGACAGGAAGTTCGGATCATGCCTCGTGAATGAACTGTAGGTTGTGACCAGCTGACCGAAGCTGACGTTGCTTCCTTTCCTCCTTTCTTCTTCGTCTTCTTCTTCTAGTTTGAGCAAATGTCTTCTTCTTCCTTTCCTCCTTTCCCACAGTCTGCACCTGCAAGCCAAGGTCTGCTCATATGGTCGCCTTTCGTCATGTTGAGCATCTAATGGCTGGATTCCTATCATCTGCTCTTACAAGCCCAGTCAAAAACCAAAATAGATGACATACATCTTTAATTCAGCTACTCTTGTGGAAGATTTGAGTCAGAGAAGTTGAGCCTGGAAGTATAGTCTGGTGGGAGAAACTTCAATGTACTGAGTCTATGATTGCTCAGATGCTTGTCATCTAAATGTGTAACCAAGTCATTCCCAACAAGAGAATGTGAACAATCGATGTACTGTTCCTTTGTTCTATGCTTGAGGAATTGGATTCTACCTTCTTTGTGGTGCCCCCTCCATTGCCAAGGCAATTAGGCAGCTGTTTCATACCTAATCCAGTAGAGGACAGAGGTTGGTGAGGATGCTGACCTGTGTGGTGGTTGAACAATGCCTGAAATTTCTTCTCCAATGGTTTTCTCAGATCGACAAAGCCTCAGATTGGATCTATCATCCTCACGATTTCCATGTTCTTTGATCAGATCATGTTACACCATAAATGATTTGTACATCCTCTCTCTAGAAGTTCCACATGCCATTTTCATTCCAGCTGTGATCACTATGGACTGAGTCATATTGCTGCTGAATCTAATTGGTGATATATGATTGATTGACAATGTCAATTGTTCATGGTTACTTCAGATGGATCTTTAGTTTTACATGGTCTACATGATCACAAAGACAACAAATTCAAATCTTGACATCAAGTGGAAGAATATAGAGCTAATTACAAAAGGGAAGCTATCAAGAAAGTGCTTCCCTATTTGACTACTTGAATCATCACTTGATGCCAACTTCAACTTATTTTACTGCATTTAATCAGATAAAAAAAATATATATTAGCACATATTTTTAAGTGTTGTAAATTAACCGAGATTTGTTTCATGGATTAGGAAAAAGTCTCAGATCAAGAAGAACATGACATAAATATTTCTTTATAAGCTCTTGCTTAAAGTATGCACATTTGGACATGATCACAGTTGTTATTATTAGCATAAACAAATGCACTCTGCTGTCCTGCTGATCTAACTCCCCTATTTAATTCTTTGTCTGACTTCCCCTCACATGAACATGGCAACCAGAAGGAGCTTTATTAATATGGATCTCCAAAAATATATTTTCATTTATATATATTTTTTTTGGAGAGTTACTTGAATTGAAATGAGAGGATGAAGGAATGATGTGTAATTTAAACTCTCAACCTGAAAGAGACTGATGCTGAGGAGTTGCAGCAATGTAGAAATGAGAAGAGAAATATTGAGGGAAGAAATGGTGAGGAAGATGATGGCATGCTTGCATCGGTTGCCACCAACTCCTCCCTCGCCTTCATCTTTGACAGGAGAGCGTCACGTGATATCTGACCGTCGGTGTCGGTTGATCCAATGGACCAAATCTTAAGCCAACTAACCCACCTTCCTTATTGCAGCCACCCAACTCCGCACGACACCACAAGCGTCTCTATTTAAGCTCTGCCTTGACCTCCTGCCTTCCTCAGGAGAAGGATCACCGAATCCCTCTTCGAGCTCTCTAGCTTTGCCTCTCCTCCTCCTCCTCCTCCTCCGTTCTGGTCTTCCGACACCCCTTGTTCTTCGATCGATGGAGGTCGAGAACGGAGTCCACGGCAATGGCTTCGGCGACGGGCTTTGCGTCAAGGCCGACCCCCTCAACTGGGGCGCCGCGGCCGAGGAGCTGACGGGGAGCCACCTCGACGAGGTCAAGAGGATGGTGGAGGAGTTCCGGCGGCCGCTGGTGCGGCTCGAGGGCGCGACGCTCAAGATCTCTCAGGTGGCGGCGGTCGCCATGGCGCCGCACTCGGCGGTGAGGGTGGAGCTGTCGGAGTCGGCCAGGGAGGGAGTGCGCGCCAGCAGCCAGTGGGTGACCGACAGCATGACCAAGGGGACCGACAGCTATGGCGTCACCACCGGCTTCGGTGCAACCTCCCACAGGAGGACCAAGGAAGGAGGCGCCCTGCAGAAGGAGCTCATTAGGTGATCCATCATCACCTCTCTCTCTCTTTCTCTCTCTACAAATCCCTTTCCCCTTCCCCTTCCCGAAATGTCACCGTCATACAGCTGAACCTAGTGGGGCTCTTCGATGTCAAATCCATGAATCGTATGGTAGGCTTGCAATCGATCACACCAGTCAAACACCTTGAGGGGATCGATTTAGCTCCGTCGAACTCATCACCCATGTAGATGATGTTTTCTTTTAGATCCTTTACTTACGCCATGGATCTGCCACACCAAGTAAAGTTGACCCACCATTTTGTCATAGGATCTATCGCAATCTGCAATTGCAGGATGGATCCTGGCATGGCTGGAAAGAGAAATAGCTGTGCGTTAGTTGGCATGATGCTTTCTTGCCGGTGTAGGTTTGGCCTTTTTATTTATGGGGATGAGATCAGATCCAAGTGTCGAAGAGAACAAAAGTCACATCTACTTGCAGTTCACCGACACTTCTCAAGGAAGAAGTCATGCACAAGCCCACCAACCGCAATCATGAATCCTGTGTCCAACTCTGGGTGGATCCGTGTTCTCGTGGTCTCTGACACGATCCTTGATGGATCCTAACGTGTGTTTGGTCTGGCAATGGTTGCTAATCATTGATTGTCTCGTCGCGCTGCCGTTGCTGTCGTGAGCTGTGAGATCTCTAACCCTGAGATTCCAATTGCTGCAGATTCCTTAATGCCGGAATATTCGGCTCCGGGACGGAGTCCGCCCACACGCTGCCGACACCGGCGGCCAGGGCGGCGATGCTCGTACGCGTCAACACCCTCCTCCAAGGCTACTCCGGCATCCGGTTCGAGATCCTCGAGGCCATGGCCAGCCTCCTCAACTCCGGCATCACCCCGTGCCTCCCCCTCCGCGGCACCATCACCTCCTCGGGTGACCTGGTCCCCTTGTCCTACATCGCTGGCGTGCTCACCGGCCGCCCTAATGCCAAAGCCTTCGCCCCTGGCGGCGAGGCGGTCGACGCTGCGGAGGCCTTCCGCCGGTCCGGCATCCCCCATGGGTTCTTCGAGCTGCAGCCCAAGGAGGGGCTCGCTCTCGTCAACGGCACCGCCGTCGGCTCGGGCCTCGCCTCGGTCGTGCTGTACGAAGCCAACGTCCTCGCCGTCCTCGCCGAGGTGCTGTCGGCGGTCTTTTGCGAGGTGATGCAGGGGAAGCCGGAATTTACCGACCACCTCACCCACAAGCTGAAGCATCACCCGGGCCAGATCGAGGCCGCCGCCATCATGGAGCACATCCTCGACGGCAGCTCCTACATGAAGATGGCCAAGAAGCTTCACGAGCAAGACCCGCTGCAGAAGCCGAAGCAGGACCGGTACGCCCTCCGCACCTCCCCGCAGTGGCTCGGCCCCCAGATCGAGGTCATCCGCTCCGCCACCAAGTCCATCGAGCGGGAGATCAACTCTGTCAACGACAACCCCCTCATCGACGTCTCCAGGAACAAGGCCCTGCACGGCGGCAACTTCCAGGGCACGCCCATCGGCGTGTCCATGGACAACACCCGCCTGGCCCTCGCGGCCATCGGGAAGCTCATGTTCGCGCAGTTCTCGGAGCTCGTCAACGACTTCTACAACAACGGGCTGCCGTCGAACCTCTCCGGCGGGCGCAACCCGAGCTTGGACTACGGCTTCAAGGGCGCCGAGATTGCCATGGCGGCCTACTGCTCCGAGCTCCAGTTCCTCGCCAACCCGGTGACCAACCACGTCCAGAGCGCCGAGCAGCACAACCAAGATGTCAACTCCTTGGGACTCATCTCCTCGAGGAAGACGGCGGAGGCGGTCGACATCCTGAAGCTCATGTCCACCACCTACTTGGTCGCCCTGTGCCAAGCCATCGATCTGAGGCACCTGGAGGAGAATCTCAAGCAAGCCGTGAAGAACACGGTGAGCCAGGTCGCGAAGAGGGTCCTCACCACGGCCGCCAACGGCGAGCTCCACCCCTCGCGGTTCTGCGAGAAGGACCTGATCACCGTCATCGACCGGGAGAACCTCTTCGGCTACATCGACGACCCCTGCAGCTCCACCTACGCTCTGATGCCCAAGCTGCGGATGGTCCTCGTGGAGCATGCCTTGAACAACGGTGAGAAGGAGAAGGACGCCAACACGTCCATCTTCCAAAAGATCGCTGCCTTGGAGGGGGAGCTGGAGGCCGTCCTGCCGAAGGAAGCAGAGGCGGCGAGAGCCGCGGTCGAGGGCGGCAATGCGGCCATCGGCAACAGGATCGAGGAGTGCAGGTCGTACCCGTTGTACCGCTTCGTTAGGAAGGAGCTGGGGGCTGCATACCTGACCGGCGAGAAGGTGCGATCGCCGGGAGAGGAGTTCGACAAAGTGTTCGCGGCTATCAACAAAGGACTGCTGATCGATCCTCTGATGGAGTGCTTGAAGGAGTGGAACGGAGCTCCACTTCCCATCTGTTGAAGGAGAAATTGTTGTTGCAGTTGGAAAGAATGTGAGCGTGGCAAAAAGGCAAGGCGATGCGATGCGACATGTTGTGATGCTGCTGCCACAGTATGCCATTTCTTCTTATTCTTTTTTTTCCTACTTATATATATTCTTGTTGATTGTAATATAGTGTTGAGCAAGCACAGCAGCAGTGCGATGCAGGGTAACAATGTAGCATGTGAAAACATCGATTAAAACCTTCGTTGAATCTATTCATGGCTTGTTTCAAGTTATTTGACCGGCCGGAGTCTTTATGTTGTTCGGTGGAGAGATACGCCGACTTCTTCTAGAATCGTGCAGGGAGACGTGTCGTTTTCTGGAGGGGGAGATCAATTTTTTCATCGCCTAAAAGTCTTCCCGATAATTTAGTTGATTTATCGGTGACTTTTCTAGAAACTATATATATTTTAGATATTTCTTCAAAGATATCATATCTTTTCTTTTCTTTTTTAATAACATTTCTAATTAAAAAAAATACCTATCAAATTTTTTTCGTCAAATATTTGTATTTGACTCTAAATGTTATTAAAAAAAACACCGAAAGTAAAAATATATAAATTTATCATATCACCAAGAGTAATATTATTTTAAAAAAATAAAAATAAAAAAATATTATCTTTATTAATTAAAAATAAATTGAATTCTTTTTCAACCGTTGTTGGTCCCGATCTTTCGAGTTACAGATTCCTCCTCTCCGCAGCTCTCCATCTTGGGCACCTGTCCCTGCAACTTCATCCAGGGATCCATATCCAACCCTTACCACTACGCAGCCTGAGAACCGAGGACGTACCGCATGTACGGTTTTCTCACAGCAGCAACAGCAACAGCAACAAACTGTCAGCCAGACTGCCACCCATCCATCCCGTCCAGTATGTAAGAGAAGCAACTTGCAACATCCAAAGGCCCACGATGGTAATTAGACGACAGCATCCTCGTACGCATCTGCCAGCTATGTACAGCATGTAATAATACCTCCAAGCCACGTATCAGCCGACTGTAACGAGCAAATATTCATGCCAAACTCCCCCCCTCTCCTAAAGGAGCAAAGTCGTCCTCGTCTTTTATGTTCCAATCTATATTCGTTGTGTCTCCACTTTTCTGAATCACAACTCGCGTACGGCCCAATGTCATCTTCCAATTAAATTAAACGAATGGAGAGGACCTTCCAAAACTTTAATACATGATACAACAACAACTCCTAGCATAGAAAACATGTGCTTCTAGACCTTGGCTGATGACGATCTTCGTAGCCTTTCAGAAAGGCTCTCACAGCCAGATGCTCCGAGGCAAATGTCACAAAGGCAGCTAATACAAAACCACCGCCAATCATCAGACCCAACCTGTCAACACGTCAAAAAAAAAAAATCACATCAGGGCAGCAGCTATAGATGTTCAAACGATATAATTAGATCTGCAGCAACTCATTAATTCTTTCCACCACGGATGTGCAATCCAATGAGAGATCCAGATCACGGTACCTTGTAAAAAGAGCCGTAATCCCCAACAGGCACGGCAGTGAGGGGGCAACAATAGCCAGAACTGCCATCCCTAACCAATAAAACCATGCCACTACGTCACAGCCAGAGGCACTGCGTTGAGAACCTGAAAAGTTAGAGAATTTCTAGTTAGATTGTTCGACAACCAAATCACCAATGGAGACCATTTAATATTTAACTTGACACACCTTTTCCCGAGTCATACTCCGAAGAATCAAGGCGATTATAGTTAGTCTGATTCGCAGTCCAATTTCCCCATTGATGGATAAAATTTAGATAGCATCTAAATATTAAGAAAAAAGTCATAAAACTCCACTCATACATCAGTAATAAGCCTGTCCATGGCATCACTTGACGGGGAACCAGAACAAATGAAACACCAAGGGACACCGCAGCAGCCATAAACCAGACAAAAACAGACATTGCACCCAAGTAAGCAGGTAGCTTGGAATGTGAACCGCTTGAAAACTGTTGAGAAATAATAAACACATATACAATATATTATAAATATACAAAAGCAAATTTGCATCAATTGCACTACAAAATGTCTACAATGAAACACATGTGAGAACTATGTAAGAACTTGAAGACAGCAACTATACATGCTAAATCGTAAAAGAATTAAATGAGCCCTTTCATATCAGCATCAACAGAAAATATGTCTATGCTAACGTCACATAGGTATTTTAGGGGCTTTCCATAAGGCCGCCTAGGATTCCAGTTGGCAGGTAGATAGACCTATCTTCTTGGTGACATATTTAAGTTATAATTGAGGAGATCAATCTTCACCGGAATTGTCTATCTGCTTGTAAAGTAAAATGTGTATAGTGATCCTTCCCAAACCTCACATTGACACGAGACTAATGCACGAGGCAAATTGCTAAGTTCTCCATATTTGGCAGTTTGGAATCAAACTGCCAAATATGGAGAACTTAGCAGTTTGATTTAAAACGAATGGCAGGAAAGTGACTGTACCAGTGACGGTTAAGTAAATTTAACCAAGGCATTTAGAATTTAGCATTCTACCTACTGTGCAAAACCATGAGATGCCAAGATTTTCCAATGTGCCAGTGATTTTCCAAAATCATTATTCAATACCAATGTGTGGCAATTTTACTTGATTGGGAAAATCCCTTTGCAAACTAAATGTTCTTTTCATTGTTCATTACCACTTAACACCCTAAATATCGTGAATAATGATTCCAACAATTTTTCTATTCACAAATAGGTAAACAAATTGTATAGCAAAAAAGACAATGTAAAATCATTGTCGATCAAACTTGCATGCTTTCTAGAGTTTGATAATGCAGTTATTTCATAATTCATATAGGCAATAACAACCAACTTCTTAATCAGTTTGCATTTGGAAGAGCAACCTGTTGACTGGGATTCACAAAAGAAGATGGGGCAACTCCAACACCAGAATATGCAGGAAGGCCTCCTGATCTAAATTGTTGGTAGATGCGCCTTGCATAATCACAAATGGAATTTCGAGAAAATATATTGGTGAAATCCTTGATTATCTGCATCAGCATCAGAAACACAAGTCAATCTTTTCTTGCGAGAGTCATCTGAGTAGCAACTGAGAATAGTCTCACTAACCTGAAGAAAGGAACCATAATAACATAAAAACAGAAAGCAAACAGGAAAAGCACATAACGTTTTGACCAACAGCTGGTCACGAGGATCTCTTCCTCCACCAGTCCCAGGAAGAGATTCACCAAGTTGTTTCCGAACATTCTGCAGGGTTTGGGCAAACAATTTTAACAAAAGTTTTCCTATAATTTCTTACATAAGTATCTTGAGCTAAATTTTCTAAGAAGATAGAAACAATCACATATTAAGGGAGTAACAGTAGATCCTGACATTTATTGTAGGTAACCGGAACTTGGAGAAAAAATTATGAAAAAAGAAATTCATGTAACATAAGCTAAAGCTATCAAGTCAATCACCTGCCACACGTCCACTGGTTTTAGAAGCCAAGCTGTCCACCAGTCCCATGGTTTAAGGGGGCCAAGAGTGTAATGAATAACTCTAAGTTCTTCCTCCTTAACCATCCACTGCACAGGAAGCATAAATGCATCTTTCAGCAACTAATACTAAAAACAGTGCACTTGGAAGAGCCAAAATGGCATAACCATGACACTTAGTAATGCAAGTTACCATTTACATTATAATGCCATAATAGATTGGAATAGTACTACCAGATGCATTTTTCTCTTGATAAAATTCAATCTTTCCTATGAACCGTGCCGATTGTCGACAAGTAGAGGATGTTTGTTCTTATCAATTAAATAGATAAACTGAGTTACTTTATTTGGAAAATTATTAAAAAAATAGAAGATTTATCAGTTTTATGGGTATAGCAATGGAGCAGAACAGAAGCTGCTAATTGGATAGAGTCTAATAAAAAAAATCATGTTCTAGATATACGGATCTCTTTTTCTAAGACCTATAAATAAAAACTTCCAATGACTTACCAATTAGCATCAGCACACTACATTTTTCTAGATTTCATATTGAAATATAAAATAATTATAATTCTATCTTAGTAAGAAAGAAATAGGATTCCCATTTTTATAAAGCAAAATTATGTGTGTCCTATAAAGATAATGATAGATGTATCAGATATACCTATTGACAATTAGATCTTCAAATTATACAGAATTCTTGTGATGCTTGCAATGAGAAAGGAAATTCTAATTATTACATAATGTAAATCTAAGATAATAAGCATATTCTTGACTCATTCAAAAAATGCTTATTATATCTACCTATTTTTAGCACAATCATCAATCCATTTCATAGAAGTTTACTGGGATTTACGAAGAAAAAACAACTTATAATCATTGAGAAAATAAACCCACATTTTTTAAGCATGTTCAAAATAAAAGGTAACATTCACTATACAATACTGATATATTACATCAGATCATCTACAGGTTGAGTGGAAGCGACACCAAGGTCTCAGTCACAAGATGCCAGAAGCAACAACCGGGCATGATAGAGATGAACAGACATCATTGCAAATGAATATAATATGGGATAGTAAATACAAGGCAGATATCTAGGTTGATAATGCATTTCGCATGAGGCTTCCTCTATGTATCATGTTGCATCAGATGCCTTCAGAATTAGAAGGAAGATGGAGAAAGAGCTGGTGCATTAAGTAGGCTTGGAAGAAGTGGGCAAAATAGGATGGAAAAAGATGATTGGGCATCAAAGTGTTCAGGCACCTGGCTTAAAACAAGTATTAACGATAAAAGGCATTATAGTTCATCCATGCTTGCAGCTTCATCCAAAGAACAATAGAAACAGGCAGAGATTCAGCAATAGTAAACTGTTTTTCATCCCCTTCCTATAAGACTGGTGGTGGCTCCAACTGTACTTCAAGATAGTTTCAATCATTGCAGCAACTTCATGAATGACTCAAGTGTATCACATTGCGGAAGAGAAAGCACTAAGGAGACCTTCGGTGCCCTTGAGAGATAGATTAATAAGGTCAAAGACATCAACCAAAACACTGAATAGAAAGTTAGAAACATAATGACAACTGTCAGAGGGCAGGAGAAGAAGAAAAACAATGTTTCCTTCATACAAAGTATTTCTAGTTCAGCCACATGCACACATACAAGACACACACCAAAGAAAAATTGTAGTCTGCTATGTTATCAAGGAAGGGGAATCAGGATAATATGAAAACTGGGCAAGGACGCCAAACTGTCAGTATGAACACAGTCAATTTCCCATCTTCCAAAGTTCTTTAAAATCATCCCAGCAAAGACAGCAAGCATAAGAGGAATGGCCTCATAAAATTATAGGATGTTTATTAAATAGGAAAGACAAAAGCAGCATTTTAAATGAAAAACCTACAGAAAAAGACTACTTTAATCCCCTCGGAGTGAACTTCTAAGAAGACAACCATATAATTCTCAAGATCATTTAGTTGATACGATATAAAGTGCTACTAATGCAAGTGTCCAGTGATCTAAATGCATCATTTAGCTCCAATTGCTACCTGCGAGTTACCTTATTGGCCAGCATGTAAAGACCAACATCTGCATTATATAGAGTAGAGAGCCGTTGCATTTCAGGTACAGGTCTAGAATTCATGGCATCTGAAGACAAATTGGGCTCGAAAACATGGGCATTGGGAAAATCAGAATAATATGAATTCAGAAAACCTTGATCTCCTGCAAAAAATAGGAGAAGTGAAGAGATAAAGCAAAGAAAAGAACAATGATCACAAGTTATTAAAGTGTGATTGCTTCTTCATATGTCAAAACTAGATCATGGATTTAAATACCATTCCACATAGTACCAACTACCAAGCAAGAACTAAGATGAAACACCAACTCCAAGAACACTAGACGTAGTTGCAACACAATCTTTTTGTTCTGTACATTATGGCATCGATAGAAAGATCTTTTTGAACACAAGCAAGTTGGGCTTCTGAAGATTGTTATTCCATGTCACACCATTTTAAAATGTTTTCAAAATTTAAAACATGCCAGAATTAAATAGGATAAATTCAATAGACATGAAGAAGGAAAATCAATTCAATATGCATCCATAATCAAGCTAAGGATCTAAGGCAGTAAAGGGATTAACCTCCAGTGTAAGAATATAAAGAGTTCACTTGGCTCATCATATCTCTAAAAGTGGATTCAGAAGGCTCTACAACCATCACCCCAGAGTTCAATCTTTCAGAATGTTTCAAGTTTGCACAGAACTTTCCACACTTGAATAGATCCTCAATACTCTTTACGACAATTGTATCAGCATCAAGATAAACAACTGGAGGATGACAATAAAAGCAGAATAAGTCACACAAAAGAACAAATAAGAAGTTGAGTTCTTCTACCATAAGGATATAGGAGGGATGTCAAAAAGAAAATACCTTTTCTATAATCTGTCATGTTGAATATCTTTAATTTTGTGTACACTCCCCAAAACCTCTTTGGCCGCACGTGGTTTGGATTGGCCAACAAACTTATATGCTGGACAATCCAACCATCAGCCTACATTTTATCTAAGAAGTATTAAGTTAATATTATATATTAGAAACAAAAAAAATGTAGAGATCCAAATTTTTGTAACTATTGAACAATTCCAATATTTCCAAAAAGAAAGAAACAATCAATAATGTTTTACCTGCCTGATATACAAACTTAACAAACCAATGTCTTAAGAAGGTTTTATGCACAGTCAAGTGACATACATAGTAGAGAATATCCACTACTTGGATAAAAAATTGACAGCCTGTCTGTATTGCAAAATGTACAGGAATTTGGTATCCTTACAGTTCTGTGAACTAGACTATGATATTAGGTGCTTTATGCTGTAATAGTATGAAAACACAACTAAATACTATATTTCTTAATTTTCCAACTTTGGTGACATTAATTCTGACAACTACAGTATTTTTGTGTTCAAGATCATAAAATATAAGAAAACTTGATACTTCCAGTTGTTAACTTCGTTTCATACAAGTTAAATATGGCATTGATAAGTATTGTCTATGAACATCAAAGTAGTCATCTAAAAATAAAGTTCAGAATGTCTATTTACAATCCAACAAAATTTGATACATGATCGCAGAAACCATCCAAAACCAATAAAACTAGATGTGTGATGTTGTTAGGAAAGACAGAAAAATAATAATTTTATTCATGAACAACCAAGCATCGCTTAAATAAAGAATAAGATGAGAGAGATGTTGAATCTCGGATTTTGATGATGAAATCAATTGATGAGTTTGTGATCTAATCTGCGCTTTGAGTGATGCAGGACTAGCTTTGATCAAGAAGAGACAAATTGATTGAAGCTAGAGGAATCGAACGTTGGACCGAAAGTTGAACATGTCAGAAGATTGGTCGACGTGCCAACAAAAGAACTTTGTGTCGTGAGTTCGAGAATCGGGCTGGAAGAATCGAACTTTTGCACCAAGGAGATCGAATATCGCAGGAAATCAACATGCCAATTAGGCAATACGCCGAAGGAGAGGACGATACGTCGAAGGATCAAACGAAGCGCTGGAAGAACCAACGACATGTCGGACAACATATGATTCGTGCTTAGCAATAATTTGTCTAGATCGAATTAGTTTAGAGTTCTAATTAAGTTGGTTTAAATATAATTAGGTCAACTCAATTAGGGGCCCATTGGGCCTAAGATGAGACTATTTTGGGCCAAGAGAAAAGCTCATTCAGTGACCCAAAAGTTGGGTCAGGTGATGGCACCGTCGGTCCAAGTGGTGAAACCGCTAGCGGCTTAATCTCCGAGACTGTGTCAGGCGGGGGTACCACCAGACTGGGCGGTGGTACCGCCCAATGTCAGTGCTGTAGGCGGTGGTAGCGTCTAGCATAAGCGGTGGTACCGCCAATGCCTCGAAATCTCGAGAATTTAAATTTTGGCTCTAATTTTTGAAGTCATTTTGGGTCTATAAATACCTCAATCTTTCCTGCTTACACGAACAAGAAAGTAGAACAAAACTCTGTGATTCTAAAGTTGTAAACCCTTGTAAAGTGTAGAGTCCCTCCTAAAGTTTAGAGACTATTCTAAGGGAGAGTGGGAGGGGAACTCTGTAAAAAGAGGGCGTAAAGGTTTTCTCCTGAGCCTATCAAAAGGAGAAAAGAGTTATAAGAGGGCAGTTGGCCTTCACCCATTAAAGGAAGACCGTTAGTGAACACCGGTGGCTTCAACGAAGGAGGAATCGAGAGTGGACGTAGGTCACAACGACCGAACCGCTATAAAATTGGTGTGCCTTCTCTTCTTTGCTATTTACTTACTTTGCAACTACTTTACATCTTCATCACTCTCCTACGAACATCTTTAAGCTTAAACATCTTTCCGATACGATTTTAACGTACGAATTTTTGGTACACACTCGAAGTCACACAGAAGGCACAAGTAGGGTTAAAGAGTCAAAAATTAATCTTTTGATTCATATCTATGAGTTGTTTCGTATAAAACCAAGCGAGACCATTGGAGACATGTACACCCGTTTTACGGATGTCGTCAATGGTCTAAAAGCACTTGGTAAATGTTTTTCTAATCTTGAACTTATAAACAAGATTTTAAGATCCCTTCCAAAGAGTTGGGATCCAAAAATAACTGCAATACAAAAGGCAAAGAACTTAAACAATTTTCCACTAGAAGAACTCATTGGTTCATTGATGACATATGAAATGACGTGCAAGACACATGATGAACATAATAAACATGAGAACAACCTTCCAAAGAACAGGAAGGATTTGACACTTAAAACAAAAGAAGACCACTCGAGCGAAAGCTCAAGTAATGATGACTTTGAAATCCTTACAATAAAATTTAAAAAGTTAATAAAACAAAAATCTAAAAATAAACTTAAAAATGACACAACCACTTGCTATGATTGTAAACCAATGAAGGCGAGGTAACTGTAACGAATCTTATTTACCTTACTATGAAAGTACTTGATGCATTTCATGAGTTATTTTTAAATTAAAAAAAATATAAAATACAAAAAAAAGAGGGGATCATGCTTCTCTTTCTAGTGATTTTGAAAATTTTAAATTTTGATCATGACAATTGCATGTTAACACCTTGCAAGAAGCAATAATGTGCATCTTGATGATTTGTGTATTGCCCTTCGTTTTCAAATGACGATGTAATGCTTTTGTATAAAAGACTAGGGCATCACACAAATTGAAACTAAAAAGGGAATGCAGTTTTTTTTTTGAAATTTCTCTATCCTATCGAGTTTTCAATAAGAGATTGAAAAATCTATTTATGTCATTTTTGAATCTCTTGAAAGTGATTTTGAAAATTTGATGGTATGAATTTAAATGAATTTTATCCAAATCTTATACTTGATACTTTGAATTTTTTTATGAATCATGATATTGATGACTTGAGATTTCTTAAGTATGAATCAAGTTCTCCTATGTTTCTCTTTGCTATAGAGAAGTTTTTATTCTAATCCTGATCAAGATTTCTCGATATTTGATACTTGAGATTTTTTTTTGTGAATCAAGATATCTTCTTTGTTCTCTTATGTTTCTTTTTGCCATTTACTAAAGAAGAGAATTATCTATATGAATCATGATTTCTCTTGATTTCTCGGAATTATAATTTGAGAACTTTTTATGAATCAAGATCGTTTACTATGATTCTTTCTTTTTACTATTTGACTTATCCAAATAAACCATGATATGTCACTTGACTTCTTGATTTTTACACTTTTTTATGTACAACTCCTTTGTATCTATGGTTGTATACCTTTCGTCATGATTTGAAAATTGATGTAAAGAGAAAAAACTTACAACATTATATTCTTCTCTTCTGTTTGACAATAACAAAGGGGGAGAAAGTCTTGTTAGCTTGCACATCGCAAAGGAAAGAAAACTTGCTAGCTTACAAAAGGAAGCAAAAATTGCTAGCTTGCACATTGCAAAAGAAAGCAAAACTGCTAGGTTGCATATTTCAAAGAAATAGAAACTTGCTATCTTGCACATCTAAAGAGAAAAATACTAGTTTACTCTTCTCAAGAGAAACAAAATTTGCTAGCCTTCATACTTCAAAGAGGAGTAACACTTGCTAGCTTACATGTTCTAAAGTGGTGTAAATCTTACTAAATTGCAAACTTGCAAACTTGCTAGTTGCACTTCTCCTTTTTGTTGATGACAAAGGGGAAGAAGTTATGATGATGATCATGCATGGTGTACTTTGATGTTTTGAAATTATGATTATGCATGAAATATTCGTGATTTTAAGATGCATGCAAATGATGTGATTAATTAATTCTTTCGATATTCATGATGCATGCAATGATGAAATAGTCATGATTTTATGAATTCAAAGTTTCTATCAATATGGCATATTGATAGGGGGAGTTTAGTTTAAACTTCGTTACCAATTGATTGTATCATAAAAAAGGGGGAGATTATTGAATCTTAAATTTTTATGATAAAATCAATTGATGAGTTTGTGATCTAATCTACGTTTTGAGTGACGTATGACTAGCTTCGATCAAGGAGAGACAAATTAATTGAAACAAGAGGAATCGGACGTTGGGCCAGAGTTGAACATGTCAGAAGATTGGTCGACGTGCTGGCAGAAGGACTTCGTGCCGTGAGTTCAGGCATCGATCTCGAAAGCCCAGGCCAATATGACGTCATCCTGACCACGGTTCGACTCCGATACACTGCAAGGCTACGGCCCAACAGATAACATTGGCCTCTCCAAAGCCCAGGCACTTATGACGTCATGCTGACCACGGTTCGACTCCGATACATTTGCAAGGCTACGGCCCAACAGATAACATTGGCAACTGGAAGAATCGGACTTTGCATAAAAGAGATCGGATATTACAGGAAATCAACATGTCGATTGAGCAATACACCGAAGGATCGAACAAAGCGACGAAAGAACCAATGATATACCGGACAACATATGATTCATGCTTTGTAATAATTTGTCTAGATCGAATTAGTTTAGAATTCTAATTGAGTTGGTTTGAATGTAATTAGGTCAACTCAATTATGAGCTCATTGGGCCTAAGATGAGGCTGTTTTGGGCCAAAAGAAAGGCTCATTTAGTGTCCTAAAAGTTGAGTCAAGTAGTGGCACCGCCGGTCCAGACAGTCAAACCGCCAACGGCTTAGTCTCCAAGACACAGTCTCCGAGATTGTGTCAGGCGGTGGTACCGCCAGAATGGGCAGTGATACCACCTAGTGTTAGTGCTGCATGCGGTGGTACCGCCCAACACAGGCGATGGTACCGCCAGCACCTCGAAATCTCGGAGATTTAAATTTTGGTTTAAATTTTTGAAGTCATTTGGGGTCTATAAATACCCCAATCTTTTCTGTTTAAGAGAGCAAAAAAGTAGAACAAAACTTTGTGATTCTAAAGTCATAAACCCTTGTAAAGTGTAGAGTCCCTCCTCCTAAAGTTTAGAGACTATTCTAAGGGAGAGTGTGAGAAAAACTTTGTAAAAATAAGGTGTAAAGGTTATCTCCTGAGCCTGTCAAAAGGATAAAAGAGTTGTAAGAGGACAGTTGGTCTTCATCCATTGAAGGAAGACCGTTAGTGGACGTCGGTGGCCTCAACGGAAGAGGAATCGAGAGTGGACATAGGTCACGACAACCGAACTGCTATAAAATTGGTGTGCCTTCTCTTCTTTGCTATTTACTTTGCAACTACTTTACATCTTCATCACTCTCCTACGAACATATTTAAGCTTAAACGTCTTTCCGATATGGTTTTATCGTACGAATTTTCACAATCGACGTAGTTCTCCAAAAGCACTAATTCACCCTCCCCTCTTAGTGCCGACTTGATCCTAATAAGATAATCATTTAAGATAGCATTGACATATACTTAGGAGACCTACGGATGCAATAGTTAGAAGAGGTGAAATGATAAATATTAGTTATACAATAAAAGATAAAAAAACCTAAAATGACTTAGATAAAAATTATAAATAAAGATTTAAATACTCTAAACTTAACTACACATATGGCTTTTCACAAATCACATTGGCAGTAAACAATCCACGTAATCGATCCCAAATAGTTGAGACTTACAACTTTATTGTGTTCAATCAAATCAATCATTTCCATATATATACCCACGTAGTATGCAACATGTACATACATAAACATATTGATTTGTTGCAAAAACTTGAGATTTGATTGGTATTTTATAGAACACAAAAGCAGAGGGTCAGGCATGGGTGATAGTGAAAAGGTTGATGGGTTTAATTTGGGAGGCAGAGAATAAAGCTTCCTGGGTCAGAAGCTCAAGCAAGGTCCAGACATACATATGGTTGCCCAGTGCCTCCATCGCCCTGCCTAGGGCCCCTTGGTTGCTCCATTCTTGTTTTGCATTACCTGAATGTCTAGCTGAGCACTTCAACACCTAGTGATGACACCGATATGCATGCACACAAACATACAAAATATAAACTTATGTAATCATGCACATATATGCACACAAATAAAAAACCTTACGTCAAGAAGCTTCTTGGCATACTCGGAGACGCCATCCGAGACCAGGACGACCATGTCCTTGGTGGATCCGGTATCACGGATCGACTTACCAAGGACACGAACTCCCAGGAGAAACTCATCTCCGTATAGGAGAGTGACGTATGCGTCCTCGGTCTTGGCCCTCCCGCAACCCGAAACTCCAAGAACCACCAGAACCATCATCAAGAACCCTGAACTCGCCACAGGCGACCTCATCCTAGGATCCAACAAATGGAACCCACATCAAGAACAACAGGGGAACCAAACAAAAGAACCAACAATTAGGCAAAATGGAAAGCGTGGGAAAAGATGGAAAGAACCCAAACACAAGAACAAAGACCAGATGAAAAGAGGAACCAAGCTGACCACGAAACCCTAAAAACAAAGGGAACAAATAGCACTCGGATCAAGAACTCAAAAGAACGAGGAATCAAGATGACCACGATACCCTAAAACTGAAATGCACACAACTATTCTCTAGGACCAAATCCAAATAGATCAGTCAGAAGCTCAAGCAAGGTCCAGACATACATATGGTTGCCCAGTGCCTCCATCGCCCTGCCTAGGGCCCCTTGGTTGCTCCAATCTTGTTTTGCATTACCTGAATGTCTAGCTGAGCACTTCAACACCTAGTGATGACACCGATATGCATGCACACAAACATACAAAATATAAACTTATGTAATCATGCACATATATGCACACAAATAAAAAACCTTACGTCAAGAAGCTTCTTGGCATACTCGGAGACGCCATCCGAGACCAGGACGACCATGTCCTTGGTGGATCCGGTATCACGGATCGACTTCCCAAGGACACGAACTCCCAGGAGAAACTCATCTCCGTATAGGAGGGTGACGTATGCGTCCTCCGTCTTGGCCCTCCCGCAACCCGAAACTCCAAGAACCACCAGAACCATCATCAAGAACCCTGAACTCGCCACAGGCGACCTCATCCTAGGATCCAACAAATGAAACCCACATCAAGACCAACAGGGGAACCAAACAAAAGAACCAACGATTAGGCAAAATGGAAAGCGTGGGAAAAGATGGAAAGAACCCAAACACAAGAACAAAGACCAGATGAAAAAGGAACCAAGATGACCACGAAACCCTAAAAACAAAGGGAACGAATAGCACTCGGATCAAGAACTCAAAAGAACGAGGAATCAAGATGACCACGATACCCTAAAACTGAAATGCACACAACTATTCTCTAGGACCAAATCCAAATAGATCAGGGAGATCGAAGAAGACAGACACAAAAGTAGTGGGGGAACGAGGAGTTACGGAGCACCGAAGGCGAGAGGACGGACGGGAGAGGAGTTGGAGGGCTCCGGCGGCTGCGCCAGTCGAAGGGGAAGAGGGGGTGAGATCGATCGATCGATCGATCGAATCGATGAGGTAGAAACGAAGCGAACGAGTTTGCGTTCTCCCCCCCACCCTTTTCCTCTTCCCCTTCTTTTTAATTCGAGAGAGAGAGAGAGAGACGGCCGAACGAGAGCTACATAATAGACTGGCCCAATGTAAACATGGGCCTCCTTCCCGATCTCGAAAGCCCAGGCCAATATGACGTCATCCTGACCACGGTTCGACTCCGATACACTGCAAGGCTACGGCCCAACAGATAACATTGGCTGGGCCTGACCCGAGATCAATGACATATCTCCTGTGTCTATCAAATTGTCACGTGCAGCGGAAAACGGTGGGTGCAAAGTTGGTCAACGAAAAAATTAAGTCAGCATTAGTGTAGATATGACGAGCATTGGGTCAACAAAGGAGTCTGTCATACATGCCGACGTGTATGCCACGTGCACGCAAGCGGACACGATGCACTTGTCGCTGTCAAACTCCACCCGATGTGCTGCTGACTTCAGCTGTTTACTTGAGACTACTTTCTCAGCACGGAGCCTAATGCCGGCATGATTCATATTCCTCATTCAACCATGATGAATTGGTAAGTCATGAACGGCGCACTCCGAATCCAGTTGTGTATATCTTGGAACACATGGAGGTGGATGCTTCGGAGTTTGGAGGACGCAGCAGTCAACGACCATCGGATCCGGTCATTGACTCCACACGAGTAAAATAACACAAATCAAGAAGCAATGGATGTGCGTTGAGCAGCGTGCTGGAACGGAAGCGATGGGAGTCAATGCGTTGGTGGCGGCGCAAGTCATTCGTGCATCGACAACGACGCAGTGCACCACTGCCTTGAGTACTACGGCTTCTACCTGTCTTGTGCTGAAGGAAGGTAGAGCTGAGGTCGGTTTGAACGTTCAACGCCAGGAAACTTCCCACTCGCCATGTCCAGTTGCTTTGAGCAGTGCTGGTCTCGCTGGGAAGACGGAGACATGGAGCTTATCTCTTATCAGCAAACGGTTTGGTTATCCGTTCGGCGGGGAAGATAAGTTGGGAGTTTGTCAGCAGCTCTTGTTTTTGCCCTGTTATCTTTCGAACCATCTCCGCCGCGACCAACCAGGAAGAAAATGACAAAACAATATGTATCCATTACTCAAGATCTTTGTAATGGAAACTCGTGTTTGGAAGAAAATTTTCTCATGAAGACTTGTGGTGCAGAAGAAGAGAAGGACAACTCCCTCTAAGCCTCAATAAGAAAATGTTTTCAGAAGTATTTTGTGTCATGGAAATAGGCTTCTTTCCTAGAATTCTCAACCAAGCATTCAGGTAACGTGTCTCCATTGGTCAATGCAAGAAAGTGAAGTCGAGCTTCTCCTGTTGATGCAGGAAGAAGACCAGCATGCATTCATGCATGCATGTGAGGTGGAGGTGGCCAGGTGAAGACATCCCATGCGATTGATTCTTCTTTTGTTCCTCTTGGTGGGTGTCACCAACTCTGGATCGTGTGAGGTTTTCTTGAAGCCAAAAGGAAGCAGTCATTAATGATCAGAGTGTAGTCATACACAAATGCAGTCATTGCTGAAAGGAAGGTGACTGCGTGAGAACACTCTCCAGTCCACACCGCACCTTTGAATCATGATGCACTGTCTGTTCTCTTTCCAAGGTAACCTTTGAATCATGATTACTGTCTGAGTGCATCAAGTAAATGTGACTTGATTAATGCAAGTGTTCATTTCACCAAGCTCAGTATTGCTGCCACTTGATCTGACTTGGTCTACGTTGTGGAAAAGTATGAGAAGGGTTTCATTAACTTGTGATAGATGGGGTCATGGTAGGTAACAGAGCTGCATGGTAGTGAGATCAGCTTGGACTTGTTATTGCACGTTGGCAACTGGACACCATTATATATTGCCGAGGCCTCATGCAGCTCCGTGGGACTCATGGGATGAAGGAAAGGGAGGGAGACAAGAAGGATGGGGAGAGCTCCTTGCTGTGAGAAGGTGGGTCTCAAGAGGGGGGCATGGAGTGCAGAAGAGGACAGGATTCTGGTCGAGTACATCCAGAGACATGGCCACGGGAACTGGCGAGCCATGCCCAAGAAAGCAGGTAAGCATGAGTATGCATGATTAGGTTCTCAGATCAACTGAGATGTATCTGTGGTTCTGAGAGGTGTCCTGTTTCACTTCTCAGGGCTGTTGAGATGTGGGAAGAGTTGTAGACTGCGGTGGACGAACTACCTCAGGCCGGACATCAGGCGAGGCAACTTCACCACGGAGGAGGAGGACACGATCATAAGCCTGCACGAGAAGCTTGGCAACAAGTATGTCCGGATCGATCGCTGTCCTTCTTGCTGCGTTCATTCATTCAGATTACATCAACTCATGTTGCTTCTTCTTCTCGACAGATGGTCCGCGATCGCAGCCAGTTTGCCGGGTCGAACGGACAACGAGATCAAGAACCTGTGGCACACCCACTTGAAGAAGCGCATGGATCCGAAGGAGGCGACGCAAGCGCCGAAGAAGAGGAGGAGGAAGAAGAAGCGTGATGCCAAGAACGAATCGGAACCCGAGCGAGTAAACCCGCAAGCGGACGCAGGCTCGGGTAATCCGAGATGTGATGTGATCGAGGTATCGGTGGAAGAATCATACAGTGGCTTCTCCTCCGCGGCCACCACTGATTCCTCGGCCGTGTCGGGAGACGTTACCAGCAGCAACATGGAGGAGGCCAGGGAGGAGGAGAGCTACGATTCCAAAGAAGTGGCGGTGATCGATGAGAGCTTTTGGATGGACGAAGCGTTCTCGACGGAGAGTTCCACGGAATCCATGACGCTTGCGTCGCTGCAAGTCCCTTCGTCTGCAGCCGGAGCTGCGGTGGGTGAGAGTCTGAGCTCCTTCAGCTCCACCACCAGCGACGACATGGACTTCTGGTTGAAGGTCTTCATGGAAGCTGAACACTTGGAGGATCTGCCACGAATCAATCCTGTGGATGCGCAAGTGATCTGACATCGATTCTGCTTGCAGAAGTGTTTGCTTTCAACTGCGGCAAATTGGTTGATCCAATAACATCTGCAAAGACTTCAGACTTGATGTTGAAACCATGTTTTATATGTATGATATCAACCGAGCACAAAAAAAACTGTGTAAGCCATCATCATCTTATCTTTTACACTGCAAATCTTTCTTTGAGCTTCTCTGACATTTGATGCATGAATCCAACATGATCACCAGGAGAAGAAGATAATTCTTGGAGAAACAGATACCTCTGTATCTCAAATTCTATCGAAGTCAAAATCTCAGAAGGATTCATGCTTGCATTAAACTAAATGTGCTAACCATCGATGAGCACATTTCTCTTGTGTATTGCAATCATGTTATAATCCACAGTAAGAAAATAAAAGATGATTTGACTTAGATTCAATGTAGAAATACAATAGATTTTGGATTTCTTAGGGAGAACCGAACTGCTTCATGAAATCAAATTATTTGAAGGATCAAAAATCCAAATATGAAATAATAAATTGAAAACTAGCATTTAATTGTTCATTAAAATACTATAGAAGAAAATTACATTGAGAGAGCCTCAAAATATTTCCCAGTAAATTTAGGAGAGAGAGGCCCATTTGTGAGCCCAATCCAAGCAACAACGGGCCTTGATCCACAACGACCAGCTCTATTCCCATTTGCATCACCATCTCCTGAGTGCCCCATATGTCATCATGCATATGGAGACATACAACTTATTTGGTAAGTATCTTAATTATTGTAGGCAAAATTTTCAAATCAAATCTCACATTTTACATTTTTCATATATATTCTTACCCAAATTTCATGATTGCCGATCATGAGTTTCGATCTTAAGTTGAATCTCATCTCTAGCAGTATAATTAGCCAACACCAATGAATTTTTTTAATAATATTTTGTTACCATTATCATATGAAATAATGAATATATAATATATAATATAATTATTTAATATATATCACTTTGTGTGATTGATATTTAAAAAAAACTACTTATCAAAGATAATAAAAAAAAACCTCATCAAGCACAATATCTTCGGCTATCATATATTTATATATTTATGAATTCATACATTTTCAATCATTCTTTCTTTCATCATGATCAATAGAGATATATTTTTTGATTGTAGCATTAAGTTTACTCTTTTTAAGTCTAGTATGTGAATCAAATGCTCTAAAATATTTAATATTTGAATTCTCACGAAGCATAGGGTCATATGAAGACTTTATATTGAACTAAGATAAATTCAATTAATAACATAAGTTACATATGTCATACATTATATCCATAAGGATTTGAGTAAATTATTAGCATGAATTCCTTTTTTATGTCAAAATTTTCATTTTGTCATACTATTTTATTGTAATATATTTACATAAGTGAATTCTTTTTGGTATCATCTCTTTTTTAAAAGAAAAATCTATTATAAGCTTTTTATAAAAAAAAAACACCTTCAATTGTTAATTTGAACTCTTAAATTTTTTCTTTACAAAGTAGACGCAAGTGAATCTTATATCTACGAATAAGATGATATTTCTATATCGGGCTACAAATCAGCTAAAAAATTTAGACTTTGAAAGTGATCTATCAAAAGATTACTTGTACACTTTGTAAACTTTATTATTATTAAAAGTAGTAAGATTAAAAGACCATTAATTAAATTTTTTCATCATAATCTTTAATTTAAAAAAAATTAAATGGCTAACTATGGCATATCATATTGATGCATCATCATTTGTATTCATCTTATCATCATAGATGTTGATAAAATATATAATCTTTGACTTTCTTATCAGCATGTATTATATATCTATATTTAATTTTTTTTATGTTAGAAAGAAATTTGACTTCATTAAGATCAAAATGAACATAATTTATAGTATCAATTATATTTGTAATAGAAAAAATATTTTTCTTTAAATATGATATATACTTTTCAATATAATAGGATCATTATCTTTATTCGAGATCATAATAATATCTTTCTTCTCCCCCTATTGAACAGTATTGTCTAGTGTTATTTTTGGTGATAATTATATTATCACCTCGTGTGGACGAAGATCCTGAATTTAATACCATCACTCGAGATGATGATCACATCTTGAATTAATTATCCGATTATGTTCGAAATTAGTGATAGTCATAGTCTCTACTACAATAGTTCAAGTCATAAAATATTTATTTTAATTTTCATCAATAACGTTGGATTTTTTTTATTTATAATATTTTCTTCTGTACTCTTAACATGAAGATTATAAACAGTAAACAAATTACCGAAGAAGAATGCATGCTTGCCTTAAACTAAATATGCTAACATCTATCTCTATATAGTTAAATCAACTATCCGATTATGTTCAAAGTTAGTGATAGTGATAGTCTCCACCACAATAGTTGGAGTCATAAAATATTTGTCTTAATTTTCATCTGTAGCATTAGAGTATTTTTTTTTATTTATAATATTTTCTTCAGTACTATGCCTAATTTGTTGCACTTATAGAAGATCACAAACATTAAACAAATTACCAAAAAGAATTCATGCATGCATTAAACTAAATGTGCTAACATCTACCTCTACCTACAAACCATGAATGTGCACTTTTCTCTTGTGTATTGCAATCATGTTATAATCCACAGTAAAAAAATAAAAGATGAAGGTTTGATCTACAACTTAATAAAGCTGGTCTTTTGGGTAATCTTGATTAATTTGATTAATAAAAGAACCGAATTGCTTGGCAAAATCAACTTATTTGAAGGATAAAAAAAATCCAAAGATGAAAAAAAAAAACAAATTGAAAACTAGGATTTAGCTATTCATTAGAATACCATACTTTTTTTTTTTCTTCACTATCTGTCATTTCAATCACCTTCTCCCGAGTGTCCCATACGCCATCATGTATATGGACACATCCCAATTGACATCCCATGCTAACCTACAAACAATGCGATGGGGGAAGACTTGGGAGTCGATGAGACCTTGGAAGCATCCAGCATCGAATCGCATGCGTCGTTGCTAGAAATAGATGAAGCTCCGCTTAGGTCAACAAACCACTGGTCGACGCCGGTCGTCCTCTCTGTAGCTTCGTCGCGTCAACGGCTGGTCGACGCTCTCTGGGTTTTAAGACGGTTGGCACTAAAGGAAGAAAGGCAGCGAGCGAGCGAGGGAGGAAGAGTCGAAGGAGGAGAAGAGAATGATGATGATCCACAAGCTGCCGTCGTTACTGCTGCTGCTGATCATAGAAACTGCGGCAATGGCATTCGGGCAAAACTGCACCAGAAGATGCGGTAACATCGACGTTCCCTACCCGTTCGGCATCGAACCCGGCTGCCACCTCGACGGATTCGACCTCTACTGCAACGTAACCGAATCCAAACTCTACCTTGGCAACATACAAGTCATCGGTATGGATGTTCTGAATGGGCAAGCAAGAGTGTACAAGCGCATATCTTGGGACTGCAACGACTCCCTCTCCACACCCAAAAAAACAATCCCGATGGACCTTACTGGTTGGCCCTACACGTTCTCCGACACCCGCAACAAGTTCACGGCCATCGGATGCGACACCGTCGCGCTCTTCGAAGGTGCCGCTAATCACTCGTATTCGATCGGCTGCGTGTCTATCTGCAACGACAACACCACTTTCAGCAACGGTTCCTGCTCCGGCAACGGCTGTTGCCAGACCTCCATTCTCCCTAGGCTCCAATACTTCAACATAACATTTTCCTCCTTCACCGGCTACAAGAACAACTTGTGGCACAACCCCTGTAGCTTTGCTTTCCTTGTCGAAGACAGTCGATACTCCTTCCGAACACCCGATCTCAATGGAACTGACTTCTTTTACAGAAATGATGGACGAGTTCCGATGGTGCTGGACTGGTCGATAGGCAACGTGGGATGCGAGGAAGCAACGAAAAATTCGACCTCCTACGCATGCCTCAGTAATAACAGTTTCTGCCTCAACGCCACCAATGGCATCGGATATCTCTGCAATTGCTCCGGCGGTTATCACGGCAACCCCTACGTGGAAGGCGGATGCGAAGGTCTCCCTCTTTCTTCTCTCACCATGTAGCCACCCTATCTGGTCGACGCCGGTCGTCCTCTCTGTAGCTTCGTCGCGTCAACGGCTGGTCGACGCTCTCTGGGTTTTAAGACGGTTGGCACTAAAGGAAGAAAGGCAGCGAGCGAGCGAGGGAGGAAGAGTCGAAGGAGGAGAAGAGAATGATGATGATCCACAAGCTGCCGTCGTTACTGCTGCTGCTGATCATAGAAACTGCGGCAATGGCATTCGGGCAAAACTGCACCAGAAGATGCGGTAGCATCGACGTTCCTTACCCGTTCGGCGTCGAGCCTGGCTGCTACCTCGACGGATTGGACCTCTACTGCAACGTAACCGAATCCAAACTCTACACTGGCAACATACAAGTCATCGATTTGGATATTCTCAATGGGCAAGCAACAGTGTACAAGCGCATATCTTGGGACTGCAAAAAGAACTACGTCAACCCCAACGCATCATTCGTAATGGACCTTATTGGTTCGCCCTACACGGTCTCCGGCACCCGCAACAGGTTCACGGCCATCGGATGCGACACCATCGCGCTCTTCGAAGGTGCCGCTAATCACTCGTATTCGATCGGCTGCGTGTCTATCTGCAACAAAAACACCACTTTCAGCAACGGTTCCTGCTCCGGCAACGGCTGTTGCCAGACCACCGTTCTCCCTGGGCTCCAATACTTCAACATAACCCTTTTCTCCTTCGCCGGCCACGAGGACAACTCGTGGGACAATACCTGTAGCTTTGCTTTCCTCGTCGACGACAGTCGGTACACCTTCCGAACACCCGATCTCCATGAAATCGACTTCTTCAACAGAAATGATGGACAAGTTCCGATGGTGCTGGACTGGTCGATAGGCGACGTGGGATGCGAGGAAGCAACGAAAAATTCGACCTCCTACGCATGCCGCAGCAATAAAAGTTCCTGCCTCAACGCCACCAATGGCATCGGATATCTCTGCAATTGCTCGGGCGGTTATCACGGCAACCCCTACGTGGAAGGCGGATGCGAAGGTCTCCCTCTTTCTTCTCTCACCATGTAGCCACCCTATCTGCTTCTTTCTGCTCGCATGACCGCTTACCTCCGCTTTGTTCTTAGACATCAACGAGTGCGATCACCCAGAAAAGTATCCATGCCATGGATTGTGCACCAATTTACCTGGGAATTACTCATGCACATGCCCCAAACGCACGCGTCGGGACCCTTCCGGAGCATGTTTCCCTACCAGCGAAAGCTCAAGTGAGCCCTCTTCCCCTGATTCTTACATTCTTTTTCTTTTTTTGATCTTCGAGTATATATATATATATATATATATATATATATGCTTCTCAGTTGTTACACAGGAGGTCATATGGCAGGTAAACTGCGATGTCATCAGACATTTTTTTCTTTTGTTTGCATGCAGAAACTATCATCATAGCCACTGTAAGTGCTGGAGGGGGAAGTGTTCTTCTGCTTGTAATTGCTGTTGTACTATGGAGAATGGTGAAGCAGAGAACCGACCAAAAAAGGAAGGAGAAATTCTATCAGCAGAATCTAGAGTTGCTAAGAAAAGAACAGTCTTCTTCTTCGGATGTCGCTCTGATCGAAAGGATGAAGATCTATGAGCTAGAGGAGTTGGAAAAGGCCACCGATCATTTCGACAAAACCCGAATCATCGGCGGCGGAGGCCATGGCCACGTCTTTAAAGGAATTCTGTCCGACCAACGTGTGGTTGCTATTAAAAGGCCCAATATAACCAATCAAGTTGAGATTGCCCAATTCGTCAATGAACTCTTCATTCTTTCTCAGACCAACCACAGGAATGTGGTTTATTAAAAGGCCCAATATAAGCAATCAAGTTGAGATTGCCCAATTCGTCAATGAACTCTTCATTCTTTCTCAGACCAACCTGTAAGTGCTGGAGGGGGAAGTGTTCTTCTGCTTGTAATTGCTGTTGTACTATGGAGAATGGTGAAGCAGAGAACCGACCAAAAAAGGAAGGAGAAATTCTATCAGCAGAATCTAGAGTTGCTAAGAAAAGAACAGTCTTCTTCTTCGGATGTCGCTCTGATCGAAAGGATGAAGATCTATGAGCTAGAGGAGTTGGAAAAGGCCACCGATCATTTCGACAAAACCCGAATCATCGGCGGCGGAGGCCATGGCCACGTCTTTAAAGGAATTCTGTCCGACCAACGTGTGGTTGCTATTAAAAGGCCCAATATAACCAATCAAGTTGAGATTGCCCAATTCGTCAATGAACTCTTCATTCTTTCTCAGACCAACCACAGGAATGTGGTTAAGTTCTTCGGGTGCTGCCTACAGACCCAAGTCCCCTACCTAGTTTTCGAGTTCATCTCCGGTGGTACGCTCTCCGATCATCTCCTAGGTGTCGAAGGGGTCTCGCCTCTGTCATTCGAAGAACGTTTGAGGATCGCCACAGAAGTAGCAAAAGCACTGTCCTATCTCCACACCGAAGCTTCCGTAACCATTTTCCACAGAGATATCAAGTCGTCCAACGTACTACTCGACGAGAGGAACACCGCAAAACTAGCGGACTTCGGTGCTTCCAGGGCAGTTTCCTTCGAGCAAACTTCGATCGCTACGGCTGTTCAAGGAACATTTGGATACCTAGATCCTGAGTACCACCAAACAGGAAGACTAACTGAGAAAAGCGATGTGTATAGCTTCGGAGTCATTCTGGCGGAGTTGCTGACCGGCAAGCTTGCCATTCCTCGCCAGGAGAACGATGTGGTGAGATATCTAGTCATGGATTTCCTAATTGCACTCAAAGAAAATTCACTGTTTAAAGTTCTAGACCCTTTAATCCTCAAAGAGGGGAGCCGAGAAGCAGTTGAAAGGATTGCAAGGCTGGTGGAGAGGTGCCTCAAACTGAGCGGTAATGACAGGCCAACGATGAGAGAGGTGGAGGATGAGCTCGAAGCCATAAGATCCAAGAAGACGAAAGCTGATGACACCATGGTTTCAGGGAAGACCAGTACCCGAGGCGGCCCTGCATCATCTGAAACAATTCGAAGAATTAGAACTGGACAACATAGTTTTGGAAGACAATTTCCAAATGATGGTGGCACAGATTTCAGCAACACTGGAATCATGAGCGATGAGGGAGGCACGACAACATCAACTGAAGCAATCGGGAGGAGTTCAACGATGCAGTACAGCGTGGAGATGGAACTCGCGTTGTTAGGTGAAATGCCACGTTGACGATATTAGTCTATTTCGAGTGTGTTGTGCTGTTTCCTTAGTTTCTGTGGTCTTCTGTCGCGTGAAGACATTAGTGTCGCAATATAATTGTAATGTGGTCTTCTTTTCCGGTCTTGTATTGTTTGAACTCCGAGATTGGGAAATGGTGTGCACTTCAATTCATATATATATAGAGAGAGAATAATTTCAATTACAGTAATAATTCGTCCATATCTAAAAAAATGAGTTACTTTTCGATTTTGAAATATTAAGAAATATTTATCATAAATAAATATTTTATTTAAAACATATAAATTCTTCATATATTTAATATGTTATTTTAAAATATACATAAATATAAAAATCTTTCTTCATGATTATATGGTTTTAAAAAAATATATACACAATATAATATCCTGTAAAAAAATTAAAAATTAAAATATTTAATCCTGTAATATCCTGTGGAAAAAAAAAATTAAAATTATATTTAATCCCCATGATTTTGATAACACGAATGGATATTTTGAGGAGAATAGAGGTGGAGGCTAAGTCGTTTGTGTCTTTCAAATGACGTGATTGCTTATTCAAGCATAACGATGATGTATATGTATGTGTCACGCTAAGATCGAAAAATGTCGAGTTGACTTTGATGCCTTAGCCTGAGAATTGAGATAATCATGGAGAACAACAGACAGCATAAGAGAAAAAATAATGAAAATTAAGAGTTTACTCTATCAAAATCTTACTTCCCATTCTCATCTATACATATAATACCATCGACCGAATTGATGTACACATCCACCTATTTGATGAAAGGTTGAAAATTTCAGCTTAGTACTTATTAGCTAAAAGCTCCGCTCAGGTCATCGATCGATGGTCGATGCCGGGCGTCCTCTTTGGAGCTTCGTCGGGTCAACGCTCAAGTCGAGACATGAAAATTTTCTCTGCGAGCTCATTAAAATTACGACTGAGTCTCTCTGGTTTCTTTTTAGCTCACGACTATATCTTTAATAGGAGCTAAACATAGTATTATATCACATGAAACGGTGGTTGGCATAACAACAACTGTTGTTATTATTAGGAAGAATATTATTTTAAAAATAAATTATAATAAGATTATTATGATTTATTAATGTTTTGATAATATATTATTATAAATTTAAATTATAAAAATTATGATAATGAATTATCATAATTATATCAAGGATCATGATTGATCTCTACGTGATCGATTTAGATAAATATTTTATATTTATTATTGATTGAGAAAATCATGTACTTTATTATGAAATGACTTAGATGAATGTTTTATATTTATTATCGATTATATAATTATTATATTTTATAATTTCTATTTGTGTACATAAATTCATAACCGTTAAAAATTAAAGTTAATCGTTTCTTTCATCGTATCAAAGTTTTATGCTCTATTAAACCTCTATTTCTTATAAGCTACCTAAGGTTTTTTCTTCTTTATTTTTTGATATGATCGGTAGTGCCTCTCTTGAAAGCACTCTTATCTTCATTAACGTTGCACCCAAGCTCCTCTCAAATTCATACCCATAAACTATTTCTCTTAGTATACTTAAATTTTATTCTCTTTGATCAGTTATAATCTTATGAGTTATGTAAATAGTACTATTACTTACCCTCCACAAATAATTAGAGAAAATAATTTTAAAGTTGTCAATCCTAAATACATATTTTGGATCCATCAAAATCTCTCTCCTCAAATCATTTCCTACATGATATTTACAAAATTCTCTCATGAAGTATGGCTTAAGTTTATAGCAATATATGCCAACTATTTTCTTAGTGTTTAAATCATCCATATTCCAAATAGTCTATTTGTTTCTCAATAAAAGGATATTCATAATCTTCTTGATCATAAAAAAAAAGCTTGAAGCCAATACTATTACTATGCTAATCTTTATAAGTGTTTCTCTTATCATATTTGATAATACTAATTTAAGTAATGCAATGAAGTATTGCCAAGATGTTGACGGTCTATAATATTTGATATTCACTCGTCTGGATATTATATATGCAGTGAATAAATTATTTTAATTTATGCACACATTTATTTATAACCATTAGACAACCATTAAATGCCTACTTCAATACTTAAAAGGGCATTGGATAAGCAATAAGGATGATAAGATATTCACTAGTATCCATATCATATTTATTGGTCTTAATCTAATTTCTTGGAGTTTTAAGAAATAATATTCTATTATAAAATCTTCTATGTAGATTGAATATCGAGTGATTGCTTCTACAACTATCGAACTTTGTTGGATTTAATTATTGCTATATCAACTATTTGTCATATTTTTAAATCCTCTATCTATCTATTATAATAACATTAGGGCAACATATCTATATAATAATCATGTATTTTACTCTTGAATGAAGCATATAATTATTGATTTTTACTTTATGCGTCACAAAGTTTAAAGTTATGAGCTAGTGTCTCTCTTATCTCATCTTTTAATTAACTTATAGATGCTTTATCGAGTTTTTATCCCACCAATAATTTCTTCTATTTGGTCTACGATCGGTGTTTCGATGGGAGCACTAGTGAGAGTATATTAAGAATGATATTATTAATAAAAATAAATCATGATAAGATTATCATTATTCTCTTAATATTTTAATAATATATTATCATAATTTTTAAATTAAAAAATATAATAATATATTATCATAATTTTATCAACGATCCCAATGTGATATCCTATATTATGAAATAATTTCAATGAATATTTATTTTATATTTATTGTTGATTGAGAAAATCATATAATATATTATAAAATAATTTAAATAAAAATATTTTATATTTATTATTGATTAAAAAAATTATATGACACAACTGATGGAACTGACTTCTCTGACTCAACTGATGGACATCCGATCTTGACAAGAGCCAAGCCCACCATACTTTGTTATCTTGGGCAATTCATTAATGAAGTCTTCGTTCTTTCTCAAACTTGCTCGTATTCGAGTTCATCTCCGGCGGTACACTCTCCGACCATCTCCTCGGTGGCGAAGGATTCTTGCCTTTGTCGTTCGAAGATCGTGTAAGAATGGCCACAGGAGTAGCAACAGCATTATCCTATCTACACTCCGAAGCTTCCATAACCATTTTCCACAGAGAAACACCGCAAAGCTAGCAGATTTTGGTGCCTCGAGCTCCGTCTCTCTCTCGAGCAGACTTCGATAACTACTGTTGTTCAAGAAACACTTGGATACCTGGATCCCGATCACCACCAAGCAGGAAGATTAACCCGAAAAAAGCGATGTGTATAGCTTCGGAGTCATTCTGGCAGAGTTGCTGACAGTCCAGCTTGCCATTCCTTGTCAAAAGAACAGCATGGTGAGACATCCAGTCGCTGAAAGATAATACACTTACCTATTGTATCTTCACCGTATCAATCATCCCATGGTCGAAGGCAATCACCCTAATTCATGAGCATGATCGGAGGACAATCTCAAGCTCTGCTCAACCTGTATACAAATGTATAGCATGTACAGCTTCATTCGTCGAGCAATACAACAATCCATTCACATATTCTCTTTAACTTCCATCTCCATGCTATACTGCGTCGTTGAACTCCTCCCACTTGCTTCGGATGATGTTGTGCTCCCGAGACGGCTCGTGATCCCAGGATTCCCAAGATCTATGCCATCATCGTTTGGGAACTGTCTTACTGATCTATATCGTCCCGTTCTAATTCTTCGACTAGTTTCGGATGATGCAGCGCCTCCTCCGATACTGGAACGTCCACTATCATCAGCTTTTGCCTTCTTAGATCTTATGGCTTCGAGCTCATCCTCTACCTCTCTCATCGTTGGCCTGTCATTACCGCTCAGTCTGAGGCACCCCTCCACCAGCCTTGCAATCCTTTCGACTGCTTCTTGGCTCCCCTCTTCGAGGACCAAAGGGTCTACAACCTTAAACAGTGAATTTTCTTTGAGTGCAATTAGGAAATCCATGACTAGATGTCTCACCACATTGTTCTCCTGGCGAGGAATGGCAAGCTTGCCGGTCAGCAACTCCGCCAGAATGACTCCGAAGCTATACACATCGCTTTTCTCAGTTAGTCTTCCTGTTTGTTGGTACTCAGGATCTAGGTACCCAAGTGTTCCTTGAACAGCGGTAGCTACCGAAGTTTGCTCGAAGGAAACAGACCTGGAAGCACCGAAGTCCGCTAGTTTTGCGGTGTTCCTCTCGTCGAGTAGTACGTTGGACGACTTGATATCTCTGTGGAAAATGGTTACGGAAGCTTCGGTGTGGAGATAGGACAGTGCTTTTGCTACTTCTGTGGCAATCCTTAAACGGTCTTCGAACGACAGAGGGGAGACCCCTTTGCCAGCGAGGAGATGATCGGAGAGCGCACCACCGGAGATGAACTCGAAAACCAGCAAGGGGACTTGGGTCTGTAGGCAGCACCCGAATAACTTAACCACATTCCTGTGGTTGGTCTGAGAAAGAATGAAGACTTCATTGATGAATTGGGCAAGCTCAACTTGATTGCTTATATTGGGCATTTTAATGGCAACCACACGTTGGTCGGACAGGATTCCTTTATAGACGTGCCCATGGCCTCCGCCGCCGATGATTCTGGTTTTGTCGAAATGATTGGTGGCCTTTTCCAACTCCTCTAGCTCATAAATCTTCATCCTTTCGATCAGAACGACGTCCGAAGAAGAAGATTGTTCTTTTCTTAGCAACTCCAGATTCTGCTGATAGAATTTCTCCTTCCTTTTTTGGACGGTTCTCTGCTTCACCATTCTCCATAGTGCAACAGTAGCTACGAGCAGCAGAACACTGCCCCCTCCAACGCTTACACTGGCTACGATGATAGTTTCTGCAAGCAAAAGGGGTTGTGCACAACGTCATCGTCGGGAGATCCCCACGCGATCGTAATGTTTACGGGTCAAAAAGGAGATGTAGGAATGTAAAGGAAGAATGCTCACTCGAGCTTGGGGTCAAGAAGGAGAAGAATCATGTGGGAATGTAAAGGAAGAATGCTCACTCGAGCTTGAGGAGCTTGAACTGTAACTATGACATGCCGATAAGAAAGGGTCCCCGATCGTGCCTTTGGGGCATATGCACGAGTAATTCCCAGGTAAATTGGCGCACAATCCATGGCATGGATACTTTTCTGGGTGATCGCACTCGTTGATGTCTAATAACAGAGCGGAGGTAAGCGGTCATGCGAGCAGAAAGAAGCAGATAGGGTGGCTACATGGTGAGAGAAGAAAGAGGGAGACCTTCGCATCCGCCTTCCACGTAGGGGTTGCCGTGATAACCGCCCGAGCAATTGCAGAGATATCCGATGCCATTGGTGGCGTTGAGGCAGGAACTGTTATTGCTGCGGCATGCGTAGGAGGTCAAATTTTGCGGTGCTTCCTCGCATCCCACGTCGTCGCCTATCGACCAGTCCAGCACCATCGGAACGCGGCCGTCATTTCTGTAAAAGAAGTCAGTTCCATTGAGATCGGTGGTTCGGAAGGAGTACCAACTGCCGTCGACGAGGAAAGCAAAGCTACAGGGGTTGTCCCACGAGATGTCCTCGTGGCCGGTGGAGGAAAAGGTTATGTTGAAGAATTGAAGCCCACGGAGAATGGAGGTCTGGCAACAGCCGGCGCCGGAGCAGGAACCGTTGCTGAAAGTGGTGTTTTTGTTGCAGATAGACACGCAGCCGGTCGAATAGGACTGATCAGTGGCGCCGACGAAGAGCGCGATGGTGTCGCATCCGATGGCCGTGAACTTGTTGCGGGTGTCGGAGAACGTGTAGGGCGAACCAGTAAGGTCCATCGGGATTGATACTTTGGCTGGGGCGACGGAGTCGTCGCAGTCCCAAGATATGCGCTTGTACACTCTTGCTTGCCCATTCAGAACATCCATACCGATGACTTGTATGTTGCCAGCGTAGAGTTTGGATTCGGTTACGTCGCAGGAGAGGTCGAATCCGTCCCGGTAGCAGCCAGGCTCGATGCCGAACGGGTAGGGAACGTCGATGCTACCGCATCTCCTGGTGCAGTTTTGCCCGAATGCCATTGCCGCGGTTGCCGCGAGCAGCAGCAGTAACAGCAGCAGCTTGCGGCTCATCATCATTCTCTCCTCCTCTACCTCCGTCGCCAACTTTCCGGGCTTCCTGCGAACTCCTTTAAATCGGGAGGACTACATCTTCGTCGTTCCAATCGAGCAGAAGCAGGACAGAGACATCGTCTTGGAAGCAACGCCACATGAATTATTAATTGCACTGTTAAACATGTTCTAAAAACAAAATTGAAACATCAAGTGCCCATTGTAAGCATCAGCGCATCTGCCTCGTTGAAACCGAAGCCAAGGAGGAACCTTTGACATCGCAAAGGACGAGAACGATGCTTTGAGTGGTGATGCATATGTGCTTGATACTGCCGCCACCTTAACCTTTTATGAATCTGAACAGTTGGAATAAAAGTTTAATTAAATATACTTGTGTGTGTATATAATAATAATAATAATAATAATAATAATAATAATAAATAGATATGATATAACAAATATCCTGGCAATTTATGATTCCATGAATGTAGTTAAGAAAACTCAAATTGTCATAAAAAATGTGCATAAGATTATTCATGAAATAATAATAATATCTGAAGAAGTATTGAAGTCCCAACAAATTGAAAAAATATTTTAACACATATTTATATATTACCTTTGTTTTAACACTATATTTTAGCAGTCACAGAACCCATAAAATTTTAGCACAATAATCATGTATGATTAATTACGACAAAGATTGTTTAAAATTTGACAAACACGTAACCAAACCAATATGTCATATGTATCATATTCAGATGTGATGCTTTGACGATGTCAGGTATGCACCAACCTTACTCCCTTCATGATATTAAGATAAACAGTGATATGATCATTACCAAACGTAGAAACTACATTAGTATGAGATATTACAGCAACCAATTTTATGAACTTAATATGAAACAATCGATATGGTGAGAAGTCGCCATATGTTTCATACTTATAACGAAAACAAAATTCAAATATTTTTTTATTTTATTGAACTTTTTGTTAGTCGTGTGCTGCACATGTTTTTTTATTTATTTTTATTATTTAGTATTTTATTATTTTATATTACATATTATTTGAATATATTGTGATGTTCATGAATCTATGTAGTAGGAATCGAATCATGATGAAATCAAGATAATGAGACTCATTCGTCTTTAAACACATATCCTAAATAAATCTGGTCATATGTTACTCGAGAGGGACATCGAGATAATCGGACGGACTGATATGTTGTATACCCGTCTATATGATGGATGCAACTGATCTCATAACTGCTCGTGTGAGGACATTAGGGATACAGTACAAGTGCTCGTTGGGGAATGAGTTCACTAATTGATCCGCTTACGGAATGCTGAATGGTTGATGATGCTCTATTGTCAGACAACGATTCTGTAATCCTAGTGGTGTACCTGGTCATTAGATTTTAGACACCAATAATGTCCTGTATGAATGCTTCAATATTTGATACCAAACTTATAGGTTTGGATGTTCCAAATCTAGCACAACCGATCATCGGGAGTAACAATCAACCTTACAAGGGCTATTGAGTGTCGATAGAGGATCCCGCTCTCGGTGTCATGAGAGGAATATCTCATATGTTATTGCTTAGACAAATCCTTGGCCAGGGTCATTCGGATTGAGAAAGAAAATCCGATTAAAGCAAAACTCGAGTAGAAACCGTATGAGTCTGACAACACCATACCTTACATATGGTCTTTGGGATATTAGATGGATGAGCAACTAAAGATACACGGTAACTGAGGACAGATAGCTCTAATGGATTCGATTCCCTTGTATCGTCTATGGATTATGATGTAGTGGCTTAGTATGTTCGTAGTCGATGAGTCGAGTGAATTATTATGAAGATAATAATTTACTAAGCCATAAGGAGTTCTGATAGGTATGACTCACGGTCCATTCGATATTGAGCTTAGAGAGTCACACATATATGATAGACATTACGATGAGTAAAAGTTCAGATATGAGATATTCGTCGAAACTCTTATCTTATCGGATATCCAATAAACTAATGAATTATTGGATCCTATGGATGAGATCCAATAAGAGCCAATGAGAGATTATTGAATAGAGATCTACTAAGATGCTTGGGTAGTTGGATGAAGATCTAATACTCAATATAGTAGAATTCATTAGGGTTCAATTGTTAGGGGACCTCTATAAATATATGAAGGAATTAATAGTTTATAAACTAGAGAGGAGGGCACTTGACATTTTTCACATTCTCTAGATATTTATAAAGATCGATAAATATACGATTTTTTTAAATAATATAAATTATAGTTTTAAGTTTCACAAAATTTACGCACGCACCGGTAGATTTATTATAAAATTAATTTTCGAGCTAAATTGATTCGATGGGATCAGGTAGTGCTCGCCACCCAAGTAAATCGGATTCGGATTCGGATCCGTCGAGATTACTAAATGACGGCTTCTTCCCAGGATATGTTATTATCGTCTCCGTCGTCTTCAAGCAGCCGTCAAGTTCAAGAAGCCCCCCAAACCCTAAATTCTCAATTCCTCTTCGAGACATGGCGGCGGCAGCGGCCGTGACCTCGACCGTCTTCGTCTGGCCCACGCTTCACCCCACCGGCCACAAGAGCGCCGCATTGATTCCGTCGGCTCCGCTCCGTTCGTCCTTCGCTAGGTAATCCCGCTAAACCCTCCGCAAGAATTTTTGTTCCCCTTGTTATCCGACGCTTCTCTGTGCGATTAATTGATGTTATTTCGATGTCCCGATCGAAGTTTCAGTTGTTGAATTTGGTATGTGTTCTACCAAATGATTATTGAGCTTCTTGGATTCTTTTTTAGCTACCTGGGTTGTGATTCTTTGGCGTTAATTGATGGCTGGCAGGTTCTTTAGAAAGCCATCGAGTCAATTTCGGATAGTATGTATGGCTTCGTCCGCTGCCGGGAGCCCATTTGATAGTGGCGACGAAAATCCATATGGGGTAACGTACATTCTCTGGATCTGACATTTCACGCAAGGGGACTGTTTGTAATGGTTTCTTGGCGTTTTGGCTAGTAGGTTCTTGGTGTTAGTTCGATCGAAGGGTTTGATATGGTGAAGGCGGCATATACAAGAAAGCGTAAGGATGCAGAGCGTAGGGGAGATGAAGCATACCTAGCCAAAGTAGGTTAAGGTTATGGACAACTAGTTTAATTTTTATTGCAAAAACAATAAACTTTTAGCCTGCTGACCTGCATCTGATTGCTTTTAGTCATTTGCTAACTATACATTGGGCTGTTTATTTCTACTGGTAATTATAGGTTTCTCTTTCATGTTTCAGCTAGAGAAGGCATATGACAGAATCATGATGTCACAGCTGCAGAGTAGGAAGAAAGGGTTGACATTTGGGTCTTTTAAGGTCGTACTCCTTTATAATGCCTCTTCATTTTTCTCCCTGCAACAAGTTTAGAAGCAATTACTAATAATATGGGAACATTCCTTTGACTGCAATGATTTTTCGTAAGTGCATTATTACTTGATACTTATCGTCAACATCCTTCTGTATCCTAGTCTAAAACCATTGCCATAATTCTTCTGACTTGAGTTTGCTTCATGTTCGATGATTTAGTTTTATCAATATGAGGAGGTTATGATAATGCCATATTCTGCTGATTTGCCGATGCTGATGATTTGTTTATGGGCTTGAACGTAGATATGATTACATGACACTATGGTAAGATATCCAAATTTGTAGGAACAATGTAAAGTAGCAAATTTTGGTTGAACCTGGCATTGCAAGATTTTTTATGTCTCTGTGACATGGTGAATTCAGCTTGTAGAACATGTTGAGAATATCTTGCACATTGTTTGAGGAGAGTTCTCGTTGTGCGCTAAATTACATCATGTATGTGTTGCAAATTGCACTATTTTAATATATTTATTTTCTAGTTGTGGTGTTTAAATAACTCTTTTAGTAAAATTACCAATGGATGCATGGTTTTGTGTGTCCAATTTCTTTTCTGATTTGATGATTTCTTGGATGAATTTTTGCAGCAAACTTATTTTAATTTTGTTTCAGCCATATTGTTTTAGTTGGTATCTTTACCTTAAATTCATATGTATTGGTACTTGATTCATAATTCAGGTGTCAAAGGATATCAAGTATGCAGATAAGCAGCCTATAGTATCATGGGGACCAAGGTACTCGTCTGGATGGTGCATAATAATGGGCTTATGTTTTTGACTTAGTGCTATACTGTTGTACTAGAAGAACCATTTAGGTATGCAAATGCAAGGATCATTATGTTGACCAGCATGAGATATAAAATACCATGTTGGGAAGGTATATTGCTAAATAGGAAAACTCCTTGTAAGGGAAAACTCTTATTTTTGTTTGATAAGCATAATGAATACTTTTTGAGAAATTAGGATGTTAAGGAACATTGAGTCCCTTGTTTTGCAAAAGAGGTCAAGATTTGTAAGGTCACTGATAGTTGCAATCTTTTCACTGTCTTCTAACATTAATCTGAATTATGGTCATAATGGATGCTGAATTTATACATGACAGGCATACTATACCGATGTTTAAATGGTTCAAACTTGGAAGGACATATGCTGACTAATACAAGTATTTGGTAGGTCAAAATTGGTGACACTAGGGTGATGTGGGGTGTGCAGTACTACTTGAGATGTTTTAATACTATCTCTAGGGAAGACAGAGTAGCCTCATAAGGATTTGAGCCTCTATCTTGTGTAGTTGAGGAGGGAAGGCGCAAATGTTCCTTTTCTCTTTTCCTGTTTTTTTTTCCTTTTTTTTGTCCGAATGGCATGTGATAAAGATGAGATTTGACCAGAGCCTTGCAATGAATTGACCATCTTTATCAGCTAAGCAAACTGGCACCTTCTTGAAAATGTGGGTATGTGGGTAAGGAAAGGGTAATTTGGTGAAGGTGGCTTTCAAACCAAAACATTGCTAATTCTTACAAATGATGTTAATGGGGTATGATTTATAATTTTATTGATATCAATCAGATGCCATTAGATATCAGGTTATACATTTAAATCTATTCTGAACTAGTACTAATGACTAAATTGATAAATAACAGACTTTTAATGGTTCTTTTACTTGTATATATCCAACTTGCTAATGCATAATTGACATCCTCTGATCTAGAATATCACTAGCTGATGTTAATCTGTATATATATATTTTTTGTGTATTAATGTACAATGGCATAACATCCTTATAGTATTTCTTTTGTGTGATAACTAGAGAAACACTTTTAATGTTTGATGATTTTCATATCTAGTCTGCTTCTATCTCATTGCAGGTATTCCAAGTCTAGTGTGAAGGATATGCGCATTAATACGGCTATATCTGCAGTCTTTGTAAGATCCAAGTTCTTCTTGAAGTTGATTTCTTTTGAATAGTTTGTTGTTGTGTCCTTGGAATGCAAGATTGATGTCTCCATAATCTATTATAGACATATCCATCCATAAGAGAGCAGGTGGGCTTGTCAACATTTCATTCTTTTCATATTATAATATATTTATACAAGCCATCAATAAAAAGCAGTGAGAACAGCAAACCTGTTCAAGAGTCTATAAAGACATATAATTATGAGAGAATGTCATTTGTCAGGCATCATAATTTTTCTATACTCGTTTAGTGCATTTGACGCCCCCCTACAAGTTTGTCCAACCATTTTGGTCTTCTTTCCATTACAACTTACCTGCAATATCAGCATCAAAACTGAAAAGCAACAGTAACCAATTCATGTGTTGCTGTCAACGTAGAACTTGACTGAGTGCATCAGTTTTATGATTATGTTATTTTCTTTTAATATTTTATTTGTTTAATTTTTAAAGGCATGATTAGAAATTTCATTTTTTGAAATTTAAATTTGAATACAGAAATTTCAATTTAAATAATAGGATCAATTATACCAGGGTTTAAGTGAGTGGTAACGGGATTTAGATCATGGGTTCACTTAAGTTTTTATGGAACTTTTATAGATGAAAAAAGGAATGTTGCATTCTCTTTCATTATCTGGTTGAATGTTTTGGACAAAGGAGATAACAGGGTGTACCTAATGGAGAGAAGAGAGGAGATACATCATTGAGGAGAAAAGAGGTAGGATGCTCCATCTTCCTTCCATGCTTTCTCGTGGTTCTGTATGATATGTTTTTTCTTTTTCAAATCGTAGTTTGACATGAATTTTCTAAACCATATATGATTATAGAAAGTGTATATTTCTTAGTTTTGGTTATTACAATTATTGAGTCTTTCATAATAGCCTCCAAGTCCAAGAAAACTGATGATCTCAGAACTAACAGAATTATTGGGTTACCTTTATTTCACCACAGCTTTCATTTTCTGAGGATTTATAGAAATGCTTGCACAGTCGAGAATCATAACTTGACCAAAATCTACATTCGTTTAACTTTGTATGAAGTTTTTCTGTCACAACATTGCTCATGTTCTACCTGGCTTTTGAAGTATACTACTATGTCATTGATGAAGATGATCACAGGCTTGTCTATATACTGGTGCAAGGCTCTCTTTTTTGGTTATTTTTATTGTTTGCCCTTTTGATTTTGCAGAGTCTCTGGATACTGATCCAAAAGAATGCGGAATGGAAGCCTTTGCAGTTTTTAGCTTTCATTTTTTTCTATCGAATATTTGAGAAGCTAAAAGCATTTGAGCCTGCAGTATCACCTACTCTAGATGTAAGTCATACTTATGTGGCCTGTCTTAATGAGGAACAACTGATGTCGAGTGCTCAAGCTATCAGTATCTTGAGCATGTTTTGTTGTTTTAGTTAGTTAATAATCATTGATCAGTGTACAAGCAGTGAAAACTGCTTCTATAGTTTAACTTTATTTAAAGCCACTCTAGATGCCCATGCAACTTGCTAATGAATATGGTTGTTTTGTTAGTTAATAATCATTGATCAGTGTACAAGCAGTGAAAACTGCTTCTATAGTTTAACTTTATTTAAAGCCACTCTAGATGCCCATGCAACTTGCTAATGAATTTTTTTTATCTTCTCCAGAAGCTTCTTCATGCAATAATTATTTGATGTGGAACATTTTGATTTCTCTTTCTGTTTTGGTTATATTTGCCAAATTTAACATTAAGATCTATATGCTAGAGCAGCTCATTCAAAGTAAAGAGGTATAAGAAACCTATTTAAATTCAGTCATGTACTTGCTCTGGGTTGCAGGAATATGGTGAAGATGAAGGCAAGGGACTACGCATGGGAAAGAGGATACTTCGTTCCCTTGCATTGGTTTTCGGATGTATTGCTGTTTCATCCCTGGTATGCATATTAAAAAACAATAGATTCCTTACAAGTGGCTTTTCTTTTAAATACATTGTCTGGGTTTCAGCCATTTCTTATTCTTTGGCTGCTCAATACTGTCACAGGGCTACACTGGACTCCTCAACCTCATTGAGTTTTTAGGCCGTGCCATTCCTTTGTTTCTTTACAATAACCAGGTATTGCTCTACACCATCTTTCTAGTGTGATCATCAATTAGTGGAGTATATACTGCACGGATAGAACTTGCTAGCAACATCTGGGTACCAAATTGAGCTCGATCCTACTTTTGTAATGTCTTAATGGATCATGAACACAGTACTCCCAAGTATGATAATGAGTATGATTTCATTCAATTATTGAGTAGATTGGTTCTGCTTGAGTCATTCATATAAGGTATTAACTAATGCATCTATTTGTCACCTTATAGTGGGTCAGCGGTATATTGCATCATTGTCCTGGTTTTGGATTTGCTATTGAAGGACAAGAACAGGGAATATTAGGCACCTAGCTGGATTTTCTGTACAAATGTTTTGTTCCACTCCGACTCTTATAGAAAACGCACTGCTAGTGTCTGAGATTTAAAAGACATGGCTGGCAACAATGATATGCATTATTACCAGTTTAATATTTTATTCTATACCCATGCTACACTATTGATACAACTGTTCCAATTCTTGCCATATATAAGGTTTTTTTCTCCTTTAATGTAACTTTGTGCAATCTGAGGTGGAGAACTTTCTAGTTCTCGGTGCTTGCTTGATCATAACACATCCTAAAAATGTGTAGATGGTTTCATCTTCATCCTTGATTATCGTGCATGTTGTTTGGCCTGCTGATGCCATGCGCCTAACAACTCTTATACATTTGTAACTGGCAGGAGCTGCTTGTTACCCTGGCGACGTCAATAACCCTCTACATCATGGCTTCATACTACCGATGATTAGGCTTGCAGGGTCTCCTCTGCTATTTTTGCATCTCAAGAGGTACTCCAAGATTCATGCAAAACACATGGAGGTTGCCACAGCACACCAGTTTTGGTTAAAGCCAATAAGAAGTGGATGCCAAGCCTTGTATATATATATATATATATGTTCAATTTTACAAGGGGGTATATGTGTGCGCTTGGGTGCTTGACATGTAGTTTTGCATTAGTACTCCTTGCAGCTTCGATATTTAAGCCGGCGTTTCCTATTTGTGGTTCATTTCGTTTTCGTTAAGTACTTTGAGGAAACTTATGGAGGAGGGATGTTATGAAAGGTGCCGTCTTTAGTCTCTTCGTTGTCTTGCATGTGATTCAACAATCAACCTGGGAATGAAGAGTCTGAAAAGTATATATATGTTTGCTCCTGAGTTGACCGGTGGACGTGGTTGAACTGAACACATTTATTACACGGCCTTGTTCAAGCGATTCATGATGTAGTAGTATGTTTTATCATTCTTTACTTGCGAAAAATAAAATGCTTAGTGGATCAAATGTTCACAGACAGAGAGAGAGAGACCTTAAATAATTGCTAATCATATCAACAGGAGAAACATGGTTTGAATCGTAGTTCAGTATGTTTATCGTTTTTGTGGTCTGCAACCCATCTTGTTGAAACGTCTCATTTATTTTTCAGTTTTATTTCATATTTGCTAAATAAATTTCATGCTCGTGTTTTCCTCCTTAAATTTGGTGAATTATGTGAATTTGATATCAAGTCCTTATTCATTTCTTCATCAGAATCCCCTAAAAAAATAAATATATGTTACATTTTTAACTCATTTGATCTTTTTTTTTATTGTAAGGTATATACTATTGTAGAATGATTTTTATTTTATTTTTAAATTTCCTCTTGACGGAGAGGATTTGGTTTTTGTTGGTCGAACTTTTCTTTACATTTAGCGATAAAGTATACGTACAGTAAATAACGGTTGGAAATCCCGAGAAAGAACTTTGGATCACCGGAAGCCTGATTTGAGCGGATGGTGGGATATCGGGAGGCCGCCTCGTTTGATTCTGGGGTTTCTCGTGGAAAAGAGGCGGCGTTTTTGAGGATTTGGTGATCTCTGGAGCACAGGAGCCTCTTCCCTGAGAGGACTGCTGCAGACGAAGCGCAAGGTCTTGATGTAGGTAATTCGAGTGTTGAATGGGCCTCTTGATCTGTGGGTGAGAGGTGAGATTTTCTTCTTTTCCTTCTTGTTTTACCGTAGGTTCTCGAATCTAATTCGTTTTTCATCATTTGTTCTTCGTCTATGATCCGAGGAGAACAAGAACCTCCTGGCTCTTGTGCGAGACGGCATGGGATGATCTCCTTAAGGTTTTGTTCGGAAGATTTACGATTCTGCAGCTTTCATGCCATTCTTGCTCAATGAGTCAGCGGTGCTGAGAGTAATCAAATTAGTTGAAATGGCTCATCTATATTATTTTTATTTTTATTTTTATTTTTCCAGATTAAACTTCCGAGTTCTTGTTTTTCCTTCTTAATTTTAGCGGATTATATAGTAAGTTTCAAGTCTTTCTTGAAGTTGTTTTTCTGAATCCTCCAAGAAGATAAATAATAGTGTACGATTTTCTTACATTTGAAAGTTGAAATTTGTTCTTTTTTCCCCCCCTTCTCTTGGTGACTTTAAATTTGATTCTTGTGCTCAGGTTGGGGTTTTCTTATTTCATCCTTCATCTATCTTTTTGTTCCTTAATTTTCTTGCTTTGAATAAAAGCATGGAGTAGTTACAGTAAAGTTCTTGGAGCTGCGAAGGAAAACGACAATTTTTAGTGTATAAGATCATCCGGTTATGATGACAAGAACAGTCATGAATCCAACCAAGGTTCTGCAAAGCTACCATGCTCAGCACAGGCATGGGCGTGAACGCTTTTGATTCTAACCCAGGACATCAGGCCTATAAGGACATCAGGCATGGTGAGGATCATGACGAAGGAAGCTGCACATTGTTCATGGGGCACTATGGTTTATAAAGACACCCGCACCTAGGTCATCCCTTGGAACAATCTCTGCAGATATATGCTAGAAAAATGTGGCACCTTGACCAAGAGAACTATGCCCCAGGGAACTATCAAGAAACTATTTTAATGGATTATTCACAAAGTATCAGATTGATGCAGCAATTACTATCCTGAAGGAGCACTCTACTTCCCAACTAAACTGAGTGTATGCCATGTTAGTATCTTCCTCTCAGTTTCTCTTTAATATATATGACTTTTAACTTGTTTTGATAGTCCGTTTCTGTGCCATTTACCCTTATCCCATCATTTTGGGACTTGCACTTTTCACTGGTAACCATGTATTGACATGATTACATCTTTATAAAATTTGCTAGGTACAACTCAGCCTTGCTCACACTTCTCTCTCTTTCCCACTTCTGTTCTGCAATCCCAACATACTCTGCAGTGTAATTGAGTATGCCCTTTGTAAGTTCTAACTATGCAGCACTTGATTTTTATGTACTTAACTTTGTCTTGTGAGATGTAATCTTTCAAGCTTTCCTAGGTATAGTGGGTGTTTGTGCTGCGTTATGCATGCGATGAAAGCTGTTGATATATGCCACTAACCCTATTATATTATTTCTTCTGTCATCTGCAGCTATTCCATTCTCCTCTTGCATTGCATATGAGATGCCTCCTGATTCTTGTCGTTGCAGGCATTTGTGTGTTATCTTTTCAATTCAGTTTAAGATATAGGTTTCCATGTGTGTATAGATATAGTGAAGGAAACACTGTGGTAGGCACTTATTTTTTTATTATTAGCTTTTACACACAGAATTTTGGTTTGATTTGTTTTCAATTTATATGGATCTCATAATGCAAAGCTTTCATCAGAGTAGATCCTACCATCAGAATGTGGATAGTTTTGAAGTGTTTTATTCCCCTTCAAAGTAAAAAAGATTCTGGTATTAGCTAATTTTAACATGTTGCTGAATTATAAATATGCTCCTCACCTGTAATTACTTATTTACTGCTATGAAATTGAAATGCCATGCATCTCTTCAGAAGTTATATTTTTCGTACATGTTATTTCAACAGTGTAAATGGGAAGCGACAGAAAACATAATAAATAGAAATAATCTTATTTTTGAGTTATATAATTTTTTTTTATTATAAATATTGTTACGACCTAATGATCTAAGTTTGGTTCATGGAAAAAAAATTTCTTCTTATGTCATATGGTTGCATATATTGAGTCTCTCTAGAGTGCATATTGCATGAGCCTCATGCATTGAAGATATTTGTAGTATATGTATAATGAAAAGAAACATCCTTAGGTATACATAGTTGTACTAAATTTTTAATAATGACAGGTTTATACATATTGCTGTGTTTATCTGCCTTCTTAATATCTCACACTTATACCTTCCTTATTTGCTAGATTGAACGAACAAATTTTGCATCTATCTTAAGCAGCATTATGCAACCTTCATAGAAATGATTTTAGTAATCTATTTATGTACTCTTGTACGAACTGTTTATAATCTAAGGTAGAAAGGTTCAGGCGACTTTTGTTTGTTATGGGAGATGGGAAGTTCCTTTCTTCTTTCTCTGTGACATGACTTTTCTTAATGAGCTTGGCATCGTGGTTTGTTTTTAGTAATGACTGGTTCCCTGACACTAAGTTCCAAGATGCAGACCCACTTCTAATAAACTAGATGACTAATGAATTGGAGAGGAGTACTTAATACATTATTTGTATTTATTATGCTCCTCGTCTTATGTGGCTGCATTTTATGGTTTAGCTCATTAACTAGTTGTGTATATTGTCCACAACCATCAAATTCATCAAAATTAATGCATGTTTGTAATTTTCAGTTGCTATTAGCTTTTAAAGCTGTATCTTTGTTGTTGTTTTTCCAAATCTACCCCTGGGTGGTGTTTTTATCATCTAAAGTGTAAGGAGTATATTAGTTCTTTGTTCTTTGACCTTTCAATATGAATTAACCCTCTTTCGGTTTTTTCATATTTGTACCAAACAATAGATTCCCATTTCAGATTTTATTGGGGTACCAAATAATCGATTCCTGTTTCATATTTTATTTGGTTGTTCATGATAGTCCATTCAGGTGTCCTTTTAGTAATATGGACAGTAAAACATGCAGCCATGTCATCTTCTATACAAATACAACTCTCAGTAGTTCTTTTCTTGAAATAGTTTATGTACAATCTAGTCATCCTATGGTTCTACTGCCTTGTGTGTGTGTTTTTCTACCTGCACCATAGACAAAACTATTAATAGGACAAACTGAAATCTCACCTTGAGAAACTTCTACTACAGATGTTAACCATGACCTACAAGTTTCTGATGTAGATTTTTTAGGGCTAGAGTGCAAAATTTGTTACATTTTTATGAAAGACCATCTTTGCTGTGGTGGTGGTAGTGCATTTTTTTTAAGTACTCATAGGGTAGTGGATGTTATGGACAACTTTGTCTAGATTGCATAACTGGTGTGGTCTCCTTTGATTGTTAAGTTAGATTCCCATGGTCTTAAAACGAGAAGTTGTAGATTAGAGGGTGAAAGGGGATAGTGAATAAATGTCAACTGTGAGAGTTTAAAGCTTATCTACCCTACCTACTCTATAAGCAAGATCTACTTGGAGAACTGAGCTGAGGAGGGAGGTTCAACCCAAGTTGAATGTTGCTATGTGGACGAATGAGACCACAAGGACTTCCCCTCTAATGATTACAATGTTGAGCATGTGCTAAGATCAGAAGGGCACAACTGATTACTAACCAAGACTTGACTGTGCACCATTTTAGATGTCATAATTGTCAATGTGCTGACTAAGCATCAACATAGGTGATTAATATGGAACCATTTGAATAGCCTATATTTTGCCCCCAGTAGTGGAGATGGCTTGCAAGCTTGGAGCTTCAATTTGGCTGAGCATGCATTTTAATGGTTTATTTTCAAGTGTCTAGTATGTTTTGATTTGTAAATACAATATCATTTTTGGCTTGGCTGATGTGTTTCTAGATTCATGCTTGTTTGCCACACATGACTAATACCGATGTGTAATAATGAACAGTTGAACACATTTATGTTGATGTGCCTAGACAACAGATTAGTCATACCAACCATTCTGTGCCATGCTGACCATTCTGTACTTGCATTGCCAATAATGCAATATATATTAGTTTACTTGTATCTCTGAAGAACTTGGATAATAGATCCATAATACAGCGAAATGAGCCAGCAACTTCTACAAGCCTATTTAGCCAAATGTAAAACTGGCTTTCCAAAAATTAATGTTGCTATGTGGTGACAATTTTCCAAAACAATTTGCCAATAAAATATCCTAACATAGTTTTTCGTTAACCTATTTAAGCCAATCTGATCCGACTTAAGTTTGGTTACAGGAAATAAGATCAATTAACTAGTGAGGTCATTATCTAAGATTAAGTCTTTGCTCATTCTTCTTGATAAGATTGTTGTAGTTAATGGGTTGGCATGGGCAAATTAGTTCACATGCTAGCTTGTCGGCCAACTTGCCAGTGAGTTTTGCCTTTTCACTGGTGCTGGACTTTTCTTACTTTTCCCATACTTTCTTGATGATCTGGACACCATATATGGTTGGAGGTTATAGGATATACAGATCAAAATGGTACATTCTAGACAAGATCTGTGACTCATCACAAACTTCTTACTCCTGTTATGGTTTATTTATATAAAGTAATTTACTATTTTACCATTGTAGATTCATAAAACAGTCCTCTATATGAAATGAATTTCGGAAGAGTTGATTTTCACTAGAAGTGGAGATCCTGATATGAGGAATTTTCATTGCATTTATAATTTTTTTTAATCTTTTTGGTATGTGATTTCAAAAATAGGGTTTCTACTTCACATCAATATCAGATAATAAACATTAATTTCCTTATGGATTGTAATATTATGAGATTTGACATCAGTAGACAGCCAAATTAGTTATGATAATTGAAATCCTCACTCCCATGATTATGTGCTATCACTTCTGTGATTCAATTAAACAACTTCTGTCTTGACAATGCAGTTTGGACCTTTTGCTACTACTACATTAGCAAGGGGACCATCTTAATATTTTGCATGTGACTGACTTGATGGGAAACAAATCATTGTATGATTAGCTGCCTTTCCAAGAATGATGACAACCTTTTTATGGTAGAAAATTGTTATGTATTTATCTTCTAGATGAATATTGCTTCTATAGAAAATTGCCTTTTCTACCTTTTTTTTTTATATTTCATCTATGACTGCTGAGATGGTAGTCCCTCCTAACTGTCAACTGACTCAGCTCTACTTGATCCCTTCTTGCCTAAATTTGTCTGATTTAGGACAGCTTAGAGGTTGATATTCAAGTCAAAATCAAGGGTGCAAGGCTTTTTTCGATTATATATATAACCTTGTAATGTTTTATCAGTCTCGTTACTCTTTTTCTGATTGCTATTCTGGGAGTTCTGATAAAGGTGATTGAAATAAATGGGTATGGTATAATCCTTAAAGTGCAGAAATTTTTATTTGCTGATTAGGTTGGTGTAAATCATGTTTCTAGATATGCAATCATCCAATTCAATGACTTGGTTGTCACTAGTTCTTTAGATAGTACAAACCATTTGCCATTTGGCATCACATAGTTTTGAGATTTCCTTACATAGTAAATCCATTTTGCAAGTCTAGTTTTGACATTTTGTTTACATTAGTAAATCCATTTTGCAAGAAAGATCTAAATAAGAAGTTTAGACAGGCATAGATGCAAGATTATCATAAAATAACAACACCAGTAAACTTTAGGTAGAGTACATCAACAAGATTTATAATGCTTGCAGTCTACTAGTACTTAAGAAAGCAGAGAGTTAACCGCACCCCATTAGACGTTTCTTGACAGTTTGAACCTTCTGATGAAAACTATCTTTATGAAACATTTATTACCGATAATTTGTTTGGTGAAAAATTTAGGAATTGACCTTGATGTTATTGCTTGCTTAGGTGACATCAAACGATGTTGAGCATTCTATATCTTTATGCTGTAGTGCTTGGTTTTGTGAATGATTCATCTCCATTATGGATCACATAAGTGTTAAAATTGGTTGATTATTCTGAAATTTTAAAGAAACAAGAATGAAAAATGAAAGATGATAGCTAAAAAGTTCAAGAGTTATTGATGGTAGGCTACTGAACTGCCGTTATGGTACTAAACAAATTTTGATTTGGTTTTGGAACCACTCTCAGGTGCATGTTACACTTTATTTAAAAAATATATATGCTTCTCGAGGAATAGTGTGTAGCTTGGTTTTTTTCATGTACTTGACACGTGCACTCCGTTTTAATGATATTTTTCTAGTTTGATCATGGTACATCAACAAGAGCTAGATACAATTCTATACTGATGTTGTTTTAATGTAGTAATACTTTTCTTTTCTCAGTTCCAAATATCTGCCTTTTTGGGTGTTTCAATGGTTCTTCACAGTTCTCATGACAGTGTTAATACTTTCTGAGCAAGATCCTCGTCCAGGACTCTGGAATTGCCAGAGTAAATTCCCTCTTTATGAGTTCTTTTGCATCATAATCTCAATATTTGAGAACTTTGAGGCATGGAAGTGTACTAAACCCTGCTTTTCTAAATAAAAAATAGATGTTCATCAAGGAAAACTGGGCTTGTTGAGGCATGGAAGTGTACCAAACCCTGCTTTTCTCTATAAAAAAGATGTTCATCGAGGAAAACTGGGCTTGTTCACCTCTGATGCCTCGCTGCCTACCATTTTATACGGGAGGCGAGTTGACAAAATGTTCCTTCTGTTTTCTCCAAAAGGCATTAAGAGCTTGTCGCCCGTCATTAGAATCCTAGACTTAGGTGCAGAGCTTGTACTTTCTTAAACTTCTTTTTATCTCAAAGCTATCAGAAGTTTCACATTCTTCATTGGGTTCTGAATTAATAATGACTAATGCTAGATCTTTCTTGCCAGTTACATTCTGAAATATTCTGAGATGTATGTGGAAATCAATGAGAAAGGAAGAGGAGGGTTGTGAAAGAGGCATCTTTGCAGGATAAAGAGAGAAACAGAAACATTGGTCAGAATAAAATAATTGTATGATTGTTTTCCTAGTACTATGGGATTACTAATTCTTCACCTTGGTTTTGTTACCAGATTTAAAAATGACTACTTTGATGGAAGCAGAACCTGCAAGCCTCCTGCAAGATTTTGGGGTGGAAAAGAGATGTCTGCTGTCATCAGGAATGAGCAGGCCTGCAGATAAACCCTAAGCAAGATTGTTCAAATGGCTCACAAAACCCAAGGCAATTCTATAGTGCCAATTATGCATGTAGCAAGATCGTTCAAATGGCTCACAAAACCCAAGTAAGGCAATTCTATAGTGCCAATTATGCATGTGCTAGCTGTCTGTACAATACACCTTAAGTTCTTGATTGTCTATATGAGCAAGTGCTGTATGTATGGTTCAATCTTTTTTGGTGCCAATTCCCAAGTCAATTCATTCTTGGTTGTCTAAACCAAAGATTCATATGTTATTGCTGATCCATATCCCATCTAATTGCTCAGTAGAGTTTATGTTGGGGATCCAAAATAATAATATAAAAATGGGATCAAATTAAGGAATGTTTTATTATTTTAACAATTAGAGAAGCCATCCATTTTACTCTTGAATATATTTACAATCAAAAGAAAAAAAAGGCAGCCATCAGTAGTTTCCTTGACATTACTATAATCAATGGAGCAAAAATTGACCATTTATTCTTGAACTCCTAATGTTTTGTTGATGTTGTTGAGGTGTATTCCCTATTGACCTTTTCCATGGTGTGCAAACTCTCTTTGAACATTGCCATGGTATTTCTACTATGATTTCCCATGGTGTGCAAGCTCTCTTTAGCTCAAAGGTCTCAAGGTTTCTCATCTGTCTAGATCATCCAACACTGCAAGCCACTTGTGTATCTTTTGGTAGATCTCAATCTTCATCCTTTTATACTTACTCATTAAAGCTATGTAGAAAAAACATTGTCATAGTATTAAAAAAGTCTTATATTCTGCAATCTAAAATGTGATTTTATGTATTATTTTATTAGACTTTAGTACTATGTTCAAATGAATTAGGTAGAAATGGTTGGTATTGACATATAATGCAGGGAACGAAGAATAATAGGAAGATGTATCCCTCTCTCTCTCTCTCTCTCTCACTCTCACTCTCTCACTCTCACACACATTAATATGCTCTTAAATTTAAGTACCAATGCATACATCGAACTAAACAGTATTCTCATCAATGTGTTTGTTGAAATAGTTGGCGTCCATAGCATGCGAAATAGACAGACAATTTAATCAGGCAAAATTGGTGGAATTATGGATCCAACAAATGAATAAATATTTTTAGAATATTTGGTTTTCTACGAGTATTATATTCACCAACTTACAAGTAAAAATAAATAAATACGGATACTCTCCGTCTTTTCATCTATAATATATTATAATCATGTATAAGCAACATATATGTATATATATATATCTCTCCGTTGTGATTAGTAAGAAATTAATGATTTATTATTATCTCCAATCAAAACAGTCTTATAAGCACACTTTGAGATTGCAATGGTTATCTTTCCATAGTTACTATTCTTTCTTTCAGTGCAAGTGAGCCATGGAATTAATGATGCAACTCGATCATTATAATTCGCAGTGTGAATCTATCAAATCATCTCTCTATATCTGATGCCTGAATCGGAAGTGCAGATATAGAGTACAAAATAAATCATATCACTTATTTGAGGAGACTGTGATTAAAGTTCTTTACACTGTTCATTGTCATGACCAGCACAACACTTGGTCGCTTGGGCACTTCATAATTTCCATGGATGGTAGGCCAACACGATGATGCCTGCACTCACGTTTCTTTTCTCTCTCGCACACAAGATTCAGTCAGTCTTAGCACAGAAGAATCTTGCAGACTTAGCTGATGCTGCTCTTTGCATAAATATTATTTTGTTGTGCTGACAAGTATTTTTTCTATTTACTTACTAATCCAAGAAAGAAAAAAACTTGGATTTCTTTCCCAAAGCTTTTCATTTCAAGAGTTTTTAATATCTAAAATATTATTATGTTTATCCTTCGGATAAACATAATATTTTTAATACTATGTTATATTATTTTTAATAATATTATAATGATCTTTAGCATTGTATAAAAAATATTATATATAGTATTTTTATTTTTAACAATAATAGAAAATACTATTAACTTAATATAAAAATATAATATTTTATTGGATTTTTTTTAATATTATTAAAAATAATATAATATACTGTAAAAAATTATAATTAAATTGGGATCGGTTTATAGGACAAAAAAAAAAAAAAAAAAAAAAATGACTGGAGATATTTCAGTTGAAAAATTNNNCTGGAGATATTTCAGTTGAGAAATTCTAAAAATAAGAACGTTTTCTAGAAAAATCGAGAAAGAGAAACTAATCTTTTACACTATGTTACATGAATCGATTTAATTATAATATTTTTACACTATATTACAGTATTTTTAGTAATATCAAAACAATATCATAATAAAATATTTATTTTTATATTATGTTTTAATAATATAAAAAAATCAATTTAAAAAACTAAATATAAAAAATATAATACACTATTTTATAATTTTTTTAATATTATTAAAAATAATATTATATAGTGTAAAAACATTATAATTGAATTGGGATCGGTTTATAGGAAAAAGAAATAATAAATCACTGGAGATATTTCAGTTAAGAAATTCTAAAAATAAGAATTTTTTTCGTAGAAAAAATCGAAAAAGAGAAGCTCACATTTTTTTTTTTTTTTGGGGGGAGGAGTTTGGGATCATCCATGAAATTGATTTATCACAATTTGATTTTATGAAGGAAAACATATTAATTACATGCATCTAAGTGTGGAGGTATAATGTCACCCTCCACCCAAGTTAATCTTTTATCCTGTCACATCACCTTTCATCCCACTGTCAACATGTCTCTCCATCCACCAAAAAGAACCCTGTGCTTCTCTCTCTCTCTCTCTCTCTCTCTCTACAAGGCTTTCTTTTCCCAGGAAGCCAGTAGCATCCTCCCCCTTTTAGACCAAACATCTCTGCAACTGCTGGACTTTCTCTCCGCGCTCACAAGCATGTAATCCTTCGATCGCTCTCTCTCCCTCTCTCTCTCTCTCTCTCTCTTTCTCTCTTCCAGAGTCTTTGCACCCATCACCACCGGGAGTGACCTTCTCCTTCAGGAGGCTTCCTACCTCTATCTTGTGATCCCCCCCGCCCCCCAGTCTCTCCTTTCCCTCACCTTCTCTTTCATGCTAATCTGTGATCTACTTAGTATCTGTCAGGACCACAGCTTGTTGAGTGTTCCAATCCTTCCTCGCTTCTGACAACAGATCAGCCGCAGCCCTAAAGGTAAAAATTCCATTCTTAAACTCAGCTGCATCTCTCTCTCTCTCTATATATATCTGGCTCTCTCTCCCTCTCTCTCTCTCTCTCTTCCCTTAGGGACTCCAACATGGCTTTGTGGAAACGTTCTCAACGCCAGCCAAAGAAAACAGCATGAGTATAAGCCAATTCAAGAAGGGAAGAGCATTGTGGATCTGCACAAACCTCCTCGTCGTTTGATCATCATCATCGTCATCATCTGAGTTCGACTCCTGAAAGCATCTGACATTTTGTGTAGGCGCAAGAAGTAACGAGGAGGAGTAACAGCAAGTGGAAGAAGAAGAAGAAGAAGAAGTAGAACAGAGAGAGAGAGGGAGGTCATTCGATCTATCTTCCATGGACTTGATACCCAACCCAGACAGCCCCCACTCCGACCACAGCGGCGGCGGCGGCGGCGGTGGTGTTGGCGGCCCCAGTAACAGCCCCCACTGCTTCGCATCTTTGTCAACCGCCACCCCTGGCGCAGCACCCTCCTCCTCCTCCTCCTCCACCACCTCTTCCTCCTCCCCGTCGCTGAGTCGGTACGAGTCACAGAAGCGCCGCGACTGGAACACCTTCGGGCAGTACCTCAAAAACCACCGACCCCCTCTCTCGCTCGCGCGGTGCAGCGGCGCCCATGTGCTGGAGTTCCTCCGCTACCTCGATCAGTTCGGCAAGACCAAGGTGCACACTCAGATGTGCCCCTTCTTCGGCCACCCCAACCCTCCGGCTCCCTGTCCGTGCCCTCTTCGCCAAGCCTGGGGCAGCCTCGACGCCCTCATCGGCCGCCTTCGTGCCGCCTACGAAGAGAACGGGGGCAAACCCGAGTCCAACCCCTTCGGCGCTCGCGCCGTCCGCCTCTACCTCCGCGAAGTCCGCGAGATCCAGTCGAAGGCCCGCGGCGTCAGCTACGAGAAGAAGAAGCGCAAGAAGCCACAGCAGGATCAGCAGCACCCTCCACCGCCACCCGCCGCAGCCTAAGCTCCGCTACCGACTCCATCCCACTGGCATCAACGCGGAGGCTTAGCAGATATGCCTTGAAGCCTTCCTCTCTTCTCTTCTCTTCAACTCTCTATATGACTATTAGCTACCAATGGTGTGAGCCTTTTGTTTTCTCTTCATCGAGCTTATTAGTATCATTCTGTTTATGTCACTCCCTTTTTCTTTTCCCTGTTTTCGATTGAACCTTGGAACAAATCGCTACTCTTTATATTACTACTTCATGCGATATTGCTTTGCCTTCGCTGCTCTCGCTCTCTCAGTTTTGTGATTGCAAGTGGGAGGAGCTTCGGAGGAAGGCAATGGTAAAGTAGCAGTGTTTCATATGCTTAATTTCTACCTCCTCCCAGTGTGATTATTAGTCTGGCCAGTGACACCATGGCAAGACAGTGACTACTGTACTTGGACTCCGCACCACATTGCTCCGGTACTGTACTCGAGATCTCTGATCTCTTGGCCTGCGCCAAGGGTTATCTATTAACAGTAAGTAACAAGGAAAAGGACGTGAGTGCTTCTGCTTCTGCTGCTGCTGCTCCCCTCTGTGGGTTGGAGCTGAGAGCTTTGAGGTGAAACTTAGATTCTGGCTGCAGAAAAAGTTAATGATTTACTTGATGTGTCATTTCCACACACACACACTCTCTCTCTCTCTCTGTTTTCTTTTTCTTTTTCTCTTTTGTTGATATCAAAAATGGAGTCGTTTGTGACCTTTTCAGATCATCATGTTACAGTACACAAGGATTGTTTGTCTTCTGCATGATCGGTTATCTTGGCCTCCTCCTCAATTTGTTGCTTTGCTATATGGTGGCCTTTTCATTTTCATTTCTTTTCTTTTTTGTGTTTTGGGTGGAATAGATGACTTCCCCAAAGAATAATAATGTTCTTTTTCGTGAAATTTAATTGATATACTCACAAGCTAATCGATTTCCATGGCAAACTCTTAGGAGAGAATACAAGACTGACAGGTGCTTCCACATTAGCATCCTTACGTGAAATAGTCACAAGGAGGCCAGACAAAAGTTACACTATTCATTCAAGCAAAGTATTTTATGCTGATGACACAATCAATCTAAGCGTGTGGAGACTGGCATTTTGGGAACTATGGTTGATGAGTCTTTCCAGATACTATGGTTGTAGTTCAACAATGGCTTGCTTGATTGCTTTGTGTGATCTTATAAGACACATTGCAAAGATTAAACAGCTTTCTTGTCTTCCCTACCGATGGTAGTTTCCCAAACTTGCAATGCTGCTTCCTTTTTGAGCCACATTTGTTCTCATGTTTATTTCCAGGTTGCTCATGCCATGATAAACTCTTATGCTACTAGAAGTGACTTTAATATTGGATGACAAGATTCAACTTAGAACATCCATGTGAGAGAGAGACCATGGGTGCTAACATTATCACCACCATGTGCTCATTGATCATGGAAAGATTGAAAATGTTGATAGCATAGATTGCTTGAATTTGCTTGCTAATTTCTTATGTAGTTAATAAGGGTTCTGTCATCTAAAAAATTCTTGCATAGCCAAGAAAATAATGCTAGGTTGGTGTCCACTGTGCAGCATTTTCATTGAAGAATAGGATGATAACTAAAGGACAATTTGTTCATGATGAACCACTGAATTTGAGGTCCTACATGTCACGCATGATGGTCAAACCCTACGTCGTAAACGATATCTGAGCACGATGAAGGTTATCGTAATCTAAATCATCCATTTGTTTCTGTTTCTTTTCTTAATTGATTTGATCATCATTGTTGCTGACTTGCTGCCACCATTGTCATCACCAATTTAAGTTTTGTTTCACTGTTTGTTATCTTTGCAATCCCTTCAGTAAAATAGAGACCGAAATTTAACTACAAGTGATAGTAACTTTGTGCTTCGTTTCATTCGATGATAGATGTTCTCTGCAAAAATTCATGCATGTATTCACCCTATATCGAACCGTGCTGTATATATGCATCATTAAAATGTAGGGATTCTATATGTGAAATAGCTCATTTGATTCTGGTCTCAGAATGCTGTCAGTTCTTTATCCAAAGTATTAGTTAGATGCAAAACATTTCTGTGAAAGTAGTGGGGTGGCAATATATTTGCTGAAATGATGTTTTGAGGGTCAAAATTAGATCCTGATACAATAATGCTATCAGCTGTTTATCCAAAGTATTAGTTAGATTGAAAACATTTCTGTGAAATTAGTGGTGTGACAATATATTTGCTGAAATGATGTTTTGTGGGTCAAAATTAGATCCTGATACTATAATGCAGCTATCTTTATATATAGATATTGAAGTCTCCAAAGAAGTTGTCATATTCAAGTGATAGTCTCATGAGTTTTAATTGAATGTATAATGAATTGATGGTCATTTCTTACTTGATATGCTTTGGTCTAGATAATTAAGGCAGATCATGTCTGATCCAGGTTGATTCAATTGCAAGTTACATTTTGATTAGCTAAATGTAATTTATATGCCCACTGGATCTCTTAGGTTTCTTTCTTCCCTGATTTAGAAAGTAGACAAAACTTTCTGATACAAATGGACAGGAAAATAGCTACAAGAAGTAGCATTGGGAAGATCTACAGTGTAAAATCCATCAAGAAAGTTCAAAGTAAATTAAATAACAGTTTCTAGATCTCCACATCCAGATCTTAACTTAGGGCCTTAACAAGAAGAACAATCTTGATGAGCACTGAGGCTCAGCTCACATGCAAAGGGAAGTAGCTACAACTAATAAATTTAGGGCTCCATCAGCATCCACTTTATGAAAATTATAAATACAAAACAAATTTGTAATTTTTTTTTTGTTTTGAAAAACAGTGTCTGTAATTTTGTAATATATGATTCTTAAATGAGTGAATGAATCTTGAATGGTGTAAGTGGACAAATATAAAGTTGTTGTATAGGACTGATTCTGAGATGTGATAGATAGTCTAACAAGTATTTCTGGTGATTATGCTAAGAATTCTGTATTTGCTGATATCAGGGATCAATATACTGAGCAAGAGCTCAGGAACTATCAATCCTCCAATACATAAATATCATTGCTATCTTAAATATATCAAGGCATGACATCACAACAAGATTTATTCTCTCTCTCTCTCTCTCTCATTGCTATCTTTGATCAATGGTAATACTTAGCTCATTATTTTAGTGTTTAACTCGCTTTGTTTTCATTAATTACTCATTATTATGAATTAGACATGATTGATGTCTATGATTAACATCTTGTCAATGAAGGATTCATATGCCCTGCCAATTTCATGTATAACCTGTTTTGCATGTATTAGGTCCTTGTAACCTTAGTATTCCAGTCCCAGTTTTATTAGAAATATTTTGGAGAAGTTTTCTTAGAAATATTTATTATAGAAAAGTTTGGTTCCTTTTTTGCTAAATGGTTCATAAGTTTATCCCAAGACAAAGCACTGAGCTTCATCAAGTTTCACTTTTTTGAAACTGAAGTGTCACCAAAAGCACAGATGAAACCTTGGGAGATCTCAAAATTTGTACTAAGATACATCACTCCCAAAGATAGGAAAGAAACCACACACATGCATGTAAGGTGCAAATTTTATTTGATGAGATAACAACACACA
>LVTN01000007.1:405221-468617 GCA_001649415.1 Musa itinerans
TATATATATATATATATATATATCAAATGTGTTAATTGATGTGATCAAGCCATTTCAATTACCTATGTGTTGTGGAGAATTTGCCTATGATTCAAGCACATCCTACAAATTCTCTATGCTTGAGAGATGAGGCTTGAAGTCTTCAACCTCTGCCAAGATGAGTGTACCAGCTGCAAGTTTGCCTCTTCGTTTCTTTTCTGTTCTTTCCCCTCTTGTTGCTGTTGTTGTTGTTGTTGCTGTGGTGGTGGAAACATGAAGGTGAGGACAGAAGTTGGTAGAGATTGTGGCGTCGGGGTGCGTAAGCTATCGATATCTATCAAGCTTAGACATCGCCATGCCCCTAACTCTTAGATCAGGGTTATAATAAATAGTACGTGAGGAGCATGCTGTGCGTTAGGGTTCGCAGTGCAGATATCTACTGTGCTGCGTGTCACGTACGACCTCCTGTGCATGCGCATGTGTATGTATAGCGTTCGGTACACGTTACTGTAACGTGTACGTACATGCTGTTTTCTACCAGTAGTATCGTACTGGTAGGCCTCCTTACGACGATTCGACGATGCTCGATGTCCTGACTTGAGTCACGACCCAAGGCTGCACACAACCCGGGGCACGACGATCTCGGTGCTCTCACTCTCTCTCTCTCTCTCTCTCTGTTGTGGGGCACGACGATCTCTGTGCTCTCTCTGTGTTGCTCCTTTCCTGCACCAGCACAGTACGTGTCACAGAACTCATGCGTGTGCGCATGTGTCAGCGCTGCTCTGCCCACCAATCTATTTGTGGATCCCCTGCAGTGCTGTCATGCCACTGTAAGAAGCAACAATGCAGCACGGTGGCCGTGGGATCCTCGTATCTACCAAGGAGAGACGACAGGGTCAGATGCTGCAGCGAACGAAGCGTTCACCGGACGTTACCTTCTTCCCGGTTTTCCTCGACGCTGCGGGTGGACTTTGGCCAGCATCCTCGTTGCGAACTCATGTGACATGTGATACTGCAGGCGTGATCTCTCTTCACAGGCTTCCTCATCTGCAGGAAGAAACCAAAACCAGACGAGTTTACTACGGGCAGTTGACGACGAAGCATGCAGTGGCCAAAAAGAATCTAACCCTATAGTGATGAGTGCTACAGCGATCGGATCCATGTGAGGGCTTGATTCCTAGCCTTTTCTTGAAGAGCAAGCTAAGTGGGGAGGGAGGGATGGCAGCGATGGCTCTCACAAGCTTTTCTCGGGGTGGAGGAATCCATCCATCCATTTGTAACCGCGGGAGTCGTGACCTCCATCCCGCTTTGACCTCTCCGTACGGTCAGCCTTCGACCCCTTTTCCCTGTACATGTCTGCTGCTCTCTCGTGTCCGGTAATGTAGAATAATAGTGCAGTGCTGATGGCGTGGTACATTTAACTACGCCTCCTCCTCTCCCTCCTTCCTTCCTTCCTTCTTCTTCATCCTCCTCTTGAACGAGCGCAAGGCTGCAGGAGAGGACAGGGAATCACAGAGAGATGTTGGGGTCACGCAGGACAACCGTGGTTTGCCGTCATTGATTCCATAGACAATGCAGACAGCTATGACTGGGGTACTTGTTGCTGGTGGTGAGAGGTGCACAGGTAGGGTCAGAGGTGGTGGTAGGTATCACAAGGACAACAGATGGTGACCCAGAATAACAAAGGTCAAGTAAGCAACAAAAAAAAGTACCCGAGCATCCTGCAAATTTAGAGAAAATTTTGTTATGGATTAAAATAAGAGAGAAAAAAAGAAATAAATTCTCCTAACATATATTGATGTTTCAGGTGGGGAGGTCATCATCTCTCAGGAACTTGTGGCACAACTTGAAAAAGAGATTACTACTATTCACAGCCTTGGGGCATCCTCATGAGACAAAAGAGCTTCATCTTTACTGGGAGGAATGGGCACATATCAACCAGATATTGAAAGAAAAGCATGGTGGAAGGAATGCCTGTTCTTAGTTGCAGCAAATAGACTGGGAGCTCAAAATGTTTGGCCTCAAAATACCCTCGTTACTGATGTAGAAACTTGATGTTCACAATGTTCACATCATCCTACAATGATAACTTAGTTGCAGCAGTATCTTTTAAGCTTATACATTTTCCATGAGTAGCTAATGATGATGAACAAGGGATATGACTCGTTAGCTTGTTCCCAGGATCTATTCCCATATCAAATCTCTGTTGAACAGAAAGAAAGCCAACATAAAAGCATTATTATGGTCATGGGAATCAGTATAGCACATTTTGTAAAATAAAAAACAGTATCAGATAGGTAATTAAGGTGAACTATGACACATACTCGCTAGGAGGAAGAAAATTAACTGAGTTCAAATTTGAACTACGAGATGCCTTGGGCAAAAGGATGAGAATTATCAAAAGGAAATAAACTTCCCTAAAATTACCCAAGTTGTGACTTTTGGGGGTTCCTTGTGGAGGTTCTTAAGCAATGGTTGCATTTGGGATTTTTAAGACAACCAAAAATCCAAATGCAAAGCCCAAATGACTTGAAACATATGATTAGACTCTTGTCAGTAATGTTGTATTGGGAAATCATATGACCAAAGCTATCTGACCTTAGGTCAAAAAGAATAAAGAAGAAAATATATAATACAGAGACACCAAAGATTCAAATTTCCACAGGATGAGATTAATATGCCAAAGCTTGTTTAGAATGCGATACTGTCATCTCTAACACAACATCGTAATGTAAGATACAGATTGAGCTTGTTCTATTTGCTCTGGCCATAAGCTTAAAAGATCAGCTTTCACCACTGTAACTCTCTAGCACATTATAAACTACAAAATATTTAGTTAAATCATAAAAAGGAAGATACAGATTACATGACCGTTTCCCTCGTCTGACCTGATTGAACCAAAGAACATGGTCTCTCTTAGATATAGGGATCATCATGATACCTTTTTTTTATTTCTAATTGCAAAAGGCAGCAATTAGAAAGAAGAAGGATGGTAGTAAGAACAATTGTGGAGGTAAAAAGACAGGCCAGGAAAAGATTATAACACTCAACAAAGGAACGAGATTAGCCAAGCAGCCAAGAAATCTCATAGTTTTATTTTTTTACTCATTATGTCTATTATCATTGTATTCCATCAAGATGGTTAACCTTTAATAGTCTTACAAGATTTCTCTCTGTTGTAGTGGGAATAGACACCTAAGCCTTTTGAGACTTGACCCTAAACCTTTTAAGACTTGACACCTCGTCGCTTCCATATAATGGAAGTTAGACTTGAACATGTAATCTGATTCTAAAGATTCCAAAACAAAAATGAAAAAAAAAACGTTCCAACCTTCAGAAAATCCTAACTTGGAAGCTACTAGACTTAACCTAAATGCTAACTGGACTCAAACTTGATGCGGATGCCAATGTAGTCTGTGCATCATGACCACCATGCAATATGCTTATCCGCTCAACAAGACTTGAGTCAGAGCGATAGATAGTCCAGACTTGCAGATACTGCAAAATTAGGGATCAAGAGCATGAACCAAAATTCCTAGAAGAAGTTTGGTTCAGAATTCATGGACTAGCTTCAGTGAAGCCAATGAGCCACCCACATATAGAGTGGACAAAATTCACCATTACACGGAATATATCACATTTTGACAGAAATGCTGCTCCACTTCTCTAAGCTGACTATTTATAACAAACTATAATCAACGAATAACAAATTCGAGTAATTAAAGGCTTCAGAAGGTCATGTATTATGTTCAGGAAATAAACTCGTTATTCTTTTCAACATTGCATCCAAAACCCCAGATCCTCCGATGATGATATCACAAAAAAAGTAATGTGTTTCCTTCTTTAGTTACAGTGAGGTATCATTCATAATGCTTTACCACATTTACCATCAAGATGATCAAAAAGCTACATGTACACAAGGAAATCATCATCAGCCTCCACTGGAAAATATAGTTAGTATTAGCAATTTAATAATCATCTCTTTTCTCCACCATAGTTTTTCGCACAATCATAATGTACTCCATAAACCTACACACTTCAATATTCTGATCTCACTTCCATACTTATTTTTAGTATCTAAATACTCCTAAATAACTGCAAATTTCTGCATCTCTAATCTTCACAAGAAATACAAGCCAACCAAGCAACCAATCTCTGCCATCATGACACGATATTAGTGCGCTTCAGGAACACCTTTACTTGCTTTTGATTGCATTTTCGAAATGCTTTTTCAAACTGATTCTATCACAAATATACAAGCACATGTATCCCGTCTATCCTTGGTCTATCACACTAAAATTGATCTCTTCTCTATTATCACTTAGACATTCTAAGAGAGCATAAATGCCATCAATATACATCAAGCCTTTGATACACCCAAGAAAACTATGCTAATTTATATAGGGCTCGCATGTCGTTCTGAATTCTGAAACCAATAGTAGAAACAATTATGGTTAATGGTGGTAGAGGGTCGACATGTTTATATCATCATGTCTAATGCTCCATGGCTTCTTAACTTTTTCCTCGATTTGAAGAGCTAAATTCGGAAAATTGGACAGGTACAAACACCGCTATCAAACGAGTCGTCATGAGATTCCAGCATACGCCTGACTCAAGGATCACCAAAAGTAAAATCTTTCGGAGCCTGAGAATTCACAAGAGACCAGCAGCCACTTGACTGTGATCATCAAAACTGAAATTTTTGTCTACAATCTCCTCCCATGAACATCCAATCAATCAAGAATAGACCCCTATGTCAGCCGGTTTTCAGGAATCAAATAAACCAAACAAACGCGATACACACAAGCACGCAGCTAAATCCTCATTAAATTACTTCCGATTTCACAGAGAACCCCGAAAGAACCCTTCCTCGACAAATGAAACCCTACGCGCCATCAAGATAACTCGTAGGGTCGTGTATAATATAAAAAGAAGACACAGAGACCACTCGGACCCTGAAAGGATCGGTGGCAAAAGGGTTGCAACTCTCGAAGGAAACAAGAACGAGGGGAGAAGCCGAAACCTGCTGCCAGGCGTGGATAGTAGGCCGGAAACCCCGAAGCTATTAAATCGGGGCGGGTGGGGAGGGCATTGCCGAGGTGGGGCAGAGAGCGCGGCGCCCGAAGTCGCCTCCGTGTTCCGTCCGCCCACGGATCGAGACACAGGAGTGGAGAGGAGAGGCATGGTTTTCTCGGAGATGTGGGATGATCTGAGCCCCTTATTCCTACGCGCTAACTCAGTGACCGCTTGTGATCGTGACACGTAGATTACCACCTTTCGCGTTCAGGGGCACATCCACGGAGGATTTGGGATCCTGTGTTTCGTCGAAGCGTCCAAACACGGAAGCCCGGCCTTCTGGACCGTCGCTACTGTGTTTCGTGTCGCGCGGGCAGAACCATGGACCAATAGTCGGATGCCACGTTCGACGTGGCAAGACAGCACCGCGTGGCACTCATTCAAACTCATGAATACATAATATACTGTTTATATGTTTTTCTCAATGGAGAATGTGCATTATTTGATGCAATGTGATATTAGAAACCATATGAATTTTGATGCCTTTTTATTTTAAGGGTGATTGAATATTGATGGTAAATTATTTGATTTATTAATAAAATTAATTTGATTAGTTTTGATATATTGCAACATCTAATGATATAGAAAAAAGGGAATAAATATATAAAAAAAAGAAATCGGTAAAGATTGCAATTGGTAAAGATTGCAATCCTGATTTGAATATATTATTTTTTAAAAAATTAAATCAAAAATATTTTATTTTTTATTCTTATACTTGATCATATAAAAAGAAACTAGAGCATGATAATGCATCAATTAGAAGGTAAATGGATGAATTGAATTCTCTCTCATCTTGTTTGTGAGTGGTGAGGCTTATTTTTTTTTATTAAATAATTTCTTAGAGATTTATATAGTTATTATTTTTATGTTACTAATATCTTTCTATTTCTCTATTATGAAATAATAATAATTTACTGCTACAAGTATATCATTCATGACGAACTTTAGTATTGGATAACAAAGACAACCATGTTATATATTATTATTATATGTTAGCAATCATGCTTTCCCAAACCAAAGCCATTCTACCACACTGGTCGAGACATAACATGGAGTAGTTCATAAGAAATAAAAGAATACGTAGAAGGGACGGAAGCACTGTGCATGTCGCATGCATGCACGAGTATAACGTACGCGTTGCCACTTTGCACGCTTACATGCACGAATGCTATACTGCATTAGCTGCATTTGCACCCTCTTCTTCATCGTGATTTCAGCTCCACACACACCAAATCTATCTCAAATCCTTGGAAGCTGTTCTAGCTTTGTTTTTTGATCCTAAGGGGAGAGAGAGAGATCCTAAGAGTTCCAAAATGTAGATCAGCAAATGAGTCTTAGAAAGAACAAATCTAAATTTTCTTCTCGCTTTTGAAAGCAAGAAATAAAAGCATTTACAAATGATATTATGTAGTACTATAATATTCCAACTAAGCTAACATCCTGCACAAATCTATTGCAATCACTCTCTACAAATCCAAATCAACATTTAAGTCTACTGTTGGACGCATGTAGAACTCCCACATCAATCTCACTGGTCCATCCCAAGGGTAGGATTAATCTACCCCTCCCACCTTGCCATGCCTTCCTCCCCGATGCTGTGCTCCAATCCCAATTCCGACAAGCATCCGAACTCATCTTCACACCCTGAGCTCATCCCCGCCATCGGTGCGCTCCCCATCATCTCCTCTGGGAGGTCAAGAAGGTTGCAGTGCAGCAGTGCCATGTTCATCAGGAAGGGGTTTGTGCTGGTGTCATCTTGCTGTAGGAGAGCAGCAGAGAGCGATGAGCCCAGCTGCTGGTCATGGCACACGTCGGGCATCCTCGGCTGGTACACGAGAGAAGAAGAACCAGCTTCGTCATGCTCCGACTCCCCCTTCCTTTTGTGAAAGACTCTACACAGAACCCAGTCCTGTCACAGAAGAGCACATCCAAATGAGAAATGCAAGTCATTAAGACATGCTATATGAGAACAATCATAGCGCATCTCTTTCTTTGCAAGCTTTCATATATGGTTCTCAAAGTTCTTGAGAGCTATCAGTCCATTAAAAGCTGTACATTTTGGCATCTACTCTCCACCTAAATAGTCCAAACAGGTCATGAAGATAGACATGTCTTCTTGCAAGCATCTTACGCAACATCTCCTGTCTTTGAGATGTGAACCTATTATTCAATAACTAGCTATAGATATAACACCACAATAGATTCCTATCATCTGTCTCTCACCAAAAGAGTAGTTGAATAGCTACATACATGCTTACCGTATCTCTGAAGAAAAAACTCATCTCAGAAAAAGGAAAAACACTAATCCAACACATAATCGTCAATTAACAGCGTAAAGGAATCACACAAGTATAAGCTGTATGTCATTGATTGTGTTAGGAGTCCTTGTCGTGTGTTGTTGCAGCGAGTATGTATGTGGAAGAGAAGAATTGCAAATGGTGGATCTGATACCTTGGAAGGTGAATGGGGGGTCTCTAATCGGAACTCGTGCATGACCCAGCCACTCTTCACACCATTCGGAGCTCTACCTCGATAGAACACCAGCGTCTTCCTCATCCCAACCATTGCCTGTGTCCTCGGATCACAGATCGTTCTATCTTTCCCGGTGGCTTTCCAGTAGCCGGATTTGGTTGCTCGGTTTGTTCGCGATCCCGTAGCGTATTTGCGGTCACGAAAGCTGAAGAAGTACCACTCGTTGGCACTCAGTTTAGCCACATCTATCATCCATCGAGCAAGATTTTAGATTTCAAAGCAACCCTTGAATTCATGTGAAATTTTGACGTATATGAAACAAACATCTTTGGCTAAGCAAGTATGCATGTTTCGACCAAAGCTTCACATCACATAGAGCTTCCATGAAACAACAACATCTACAGCAGTGGGCACAATGATCTAACGAGTCATGAGGCATATTAGGTGAAAGCAAACAACCGAAACTTTTGTAAAGAGGGCGAAAAAGAAGTTCATGTTCTAATAGATCAACCCAACATATGATGCAATGCATCAGTTTCAAGGAAGCTAATATGATATGAGAGCTGAAAAGGAGTGAGAAGACGAGATTAATCGAATCACCTGGAAGCTCCCATGGTTCACAAGTGTGCAAATCCACATCTACCATCGTCCCCTCCGAGGTTCTAAATCCATCGGTCACCTTCTGGTAGAGGTAATGGCAGACCAACTCTTCATCGCTCGGGTAGAACCTGAACCCCGGTGGGAGCGTAGATTCTATGTCTCTCAATCCCATTCTATCCGTACACCTGAACCCCGGTGGGAGCGTAGAGATCTGACCCAGGCTTGAGGATGCGGACATCCTACGAGAGCTTGAATTCCCGGGAGCAGGAGGTCGGGGAGGGGGGGGGATTTATAGAGAAGATGGTGCATTAAATGGCTAGTTCAGCCATGAAAGCAGCCTTCTCGCGTCTATCATCCACAGAAGCAGCGTGTACAGCCGTCGCAATCTCCGATAACTATGTCGAGGGACTGATGCTTGTGCCGAAGAACCAGAGAAGACCGCGGTAACAAGAAATCTCCACAAGGCTCTCCGACTCCATGCTTAACTGCAGAATGAGCTTACGTACGAGAAATAATTCTGATGATGACAAGTTGGCGTGGGGCAGTGATTGGACAAGGCGGCATCGTCGCGTATAATTATTCATGGCGACGCGTGGAGTGGGGTCTCTTTCGCTTGTTCTATTCGATCTGCACAAGCCACAGGTACTGATCTGAACTTGCAGGCACAATAATAACATGTTTTGCAGTGTGAAAGATTTGATGGATCTTCATGCTTTGTTGTTCGATTCGATTCATTTAGCCAGAGTGATACGGGAGCAGTGGCCAGTCATCTGTACGAACTCTTTAATTCTACCTAAACAACTCTCTGCTGTCTGCCCATTTAGGTTTCGCAGCACTCCAATCGCAGGCAGTTGATTAGTCTTTCTTTTGTTAGAGTTCAAGAACACATACATCGATTTAGGACTCAATTAGTTTTTTATTTTACTGTTGTAGAAAGTACATGAATATTATTGTTATTGTTGTAGAAAGTACATAAATATTCATGTTACTTAGTTTATCAATTCAAATCATATAAAAAAACTGTATTTTTATTTAGAAAAAATAGGCGTAAATCGCATCGATCACACCAAAAGTGTTATGGCTGAGACCGAATGAATAATTGACCAAAATACTTAAGTTGAAATTTATAATAATACGTCTATTAGATCCTCAGAAATTAATTTATGTAGGATTTATCAAAATTTTATATAGTGATAAGGTCATTTAGTCGAATATTGATTGAGGAGTATCTTGCACCTTGGCCGAGCAAACTCGTTTCCGAGCTGTACATCTTCGCTATTAACTTTTGGCTCTCCTATGGGAGGGAGCACTGATAAAGTCGTTTAGTTCCATATTGGTTGAAGAGTCTGAGAACCAAGGGCTCATAAATTCGCTAAGTCTCCCATATCTTTATAAGTGTTTTTTTGAGATCACATGATCCGAAATGACAAAACCGTGTATACGCCCATCGCCCAAAGCAGATAATTTCTCGCAAGCTTCACCAATGGCTAACTGATCAAATTGTCTCTTATCACATAGCCTAGATCAAATCTGAGTATATTAAGTGTGAGCTAGTTTTGAGTCCAAAAAATCACTGATCAAAATATTTAAGTTGAAGTTGATAGTAATATATTCTATCAGATTTCTGTAAGTAAATTTTATTTATTATTAATATGGAACTAATTAAGATGTTACAAAAAAAAAAAAAATCATAAGAAAAAAAAAGAAATAAATTTATGAATACAAGTACTAGGAGACAACATAAAATTATTGACATACAGATCAAACATTTGCGTCGAAAAGGATACAAAGAAGCTTCATTCCATAAATGATGTGCTATGGGAATATATTCCTCCCGATTAAATTATGATCACCATATAAACAATACTATCTTGCCATGAAGAGGTTACGTGGATGGTGATCTCGACATTTCCATGAGCGGACAACCTACGATAGAGCTTTCCCTTCCTATGAAATCTGAACCAACGGGAAAGGAAATGCGAAAGGAACACTACGCTTGCACCCATAAGGGGGCCAACATGCGTCCAAAGAGGTGAGTTAATGGGATCACTTGGGTCCTGACATTTGTATGACCAACCTGCAAATACTATTGACGACACATTGCATTTTGCTGTCATCCAGAGTGAAATCAGATGTTGATTCATCAAAGGCTCCCACTTTCAATTGCAAAATCACGTTGCTTTTGGGACCAGACTCGGAAGAAAGAAGACAAAGAGAGCCATGAAGTAGACTGGTCCAAGGTGTGGTCTCATCGGCAGCATCCAGAATGAATTGTGGTGTTACCACAGCCTGGTGAAGGGGATATGGAGTTTTCTGGCGTTGCAGCGAGAGATTTTTTGCAGGAAGATCGAGGAGAAGCTAGAAAGCTGTTGGTGGAGTCGAGATCCAGTGTCTGCAGGGTCAGAAAGGATTGTTTCTTACGGGTGTTCTCATTGGCTGGTGGAAACCATTAGAGTATTCTCGTTGTCTTCATCAGGAGGCCCCATCGGTGAGCTGTGGCTCGGCCCTCCATTCAGTTTGGGTGTGGAGGGAGGAGAAGGCAGTAGTGGTGGTGGTCTTCGAGGAAGAACACCTGGAAAAGGAAACGAGATGCAATTATTAAGCTCTATGATTGGGAACTCTTCCCGCGTTTCGCCATGCCGTTGATGGCTCACGAAGCTTGAGGCTTTGTACAAAGAGTGACGGCTCCGTCCTCCCTTTCTTGCAGCAACCGCAGATGGCGGACGCTGCCGGCAGGCAGGCTGGCCAACCCTCTGCTGCTGACATGTGTTACTCGGCGGCCGCGTTGTCGCCGGCTCCCCAATCATAATCATCTCAATCATTCTGTGACAGCATCATCATCGTCATCACCATGGACAGCAGAAATCACCCCCCGCTTGCGTTCTGATTAGCTCCTCGTCACCAGAAGAAGCAAAGAAGACAAAAATATCCCCGTCCTCGTCTCCATCAGTAGAACGAATCATTTGCATTGATTAATGCAAGCATGTGTACTCTACAGCAACCGTAGAACTTTGATCAGGGCCCCTTTGTTCACGTGGAAAGAACACAAGATTTTGTATCGATCTAAGAAAAATACCAGCTAGCAAACTATGAATCGGATAGGTTTTGCATCAGCCATCGCTGCTGACAAGAAGCATGGATCTAAATATTTTCTTAACAGGGGCAGATCCAAAAGCCAAATATTTGGTTCGCAGAAGAATGAAGATGGTGACGATTTAAAGCGTTTAGCTCTGTAATCCTACGATTCACTTCAATGAAGATGGCTACTTGCATGACTAACACACGAGCAGCTACTGCTGCTAATCCTGCACACCGGCCCTCGAGAAAGAGATCTTCGACCTGCACATACAACACCGCAAGGTCGCCATCATATCAGTGTCTCAGGAACAGAGGATGGACGGATGGATGGATCATCCACGCTGCCATCAATAATTCACTACGAGGAGATCTGCTGCTGTTGCAGGACTAAAATATTTGCCCAATGTAGCCGAGAAGAGCTTGGGTTCAGCAAAAGATCGTGTTGGTGACTTGGGAGAGTGGTAAAGGGTTGTCTGCAAGCATTGTTTATGCTGATCCGGCTGAAAGCGAAGCTCGAACGCATCTGTGGAGAGAGCTTATTCCGAAGAGAAGATTAGAACACGGACAAGACGCTTGCTGCTGTTGGGATCACGGGACCGTACCCCAGCAGGCAGATTAAAGAATGAACAGGTAGGAAAGGAGAAGGATGGAGCTTAAGAATGCATCAAACGAGACGCTGGTAAGAGGACAAGGAAGTGGATCTTCTGACATTTACAGGATTTAGTGCTTCGAATGTTGTACAAAGGCCGTCTGAAATGGTTGGGATTTAGTAAGGAGGAGGAGATCTACTGAACTAAATCATGGAGCTACAAGCTCATCAATGACTTCCAAGTTGGCGAAGTCTCTCTCATGGGAGCTGCGTCACCAGCTCACGAGCACAAGCCTCGATGGCAGGTGCAGAAAAGAGCGTGACAGCGGCCGCACGTGTACAAGTGGTGGTCGTCGGTCGGAGGTCATGCATCGGGTGGCTTGCAAAAGGAGCGCCAACGTCGGCATCCGCCATTGCAGATCTCGAACGCCTTGGCTGTGATTCCCAGCAACATCATGGACGGGAATAATGGCGTGCATGGGGTTGGCATGATGGGTCCAGGAAGAGTGATTCGTGTACAGGGGCTGGAGGTGACATATTGCGGCACTCATTGTTGATGTTTTAACTGTAAACTGTTGATGCAGGAGAGACTAGTAGTGTTTCATCATCAATGTTACTGTATCGATAAGCTGCTACAATTAAGGAGAGAGAGAGAGAGAGAGAGAGAGAGCAATTAAGGAGAGAGAGAGAGAGAGCATCATTAAATCCTTCAAAATATTTCTGCATTGAACAAAACAACCGGAATGTTCACCAAAAGCTCATGAAGACACGTTCAACACCACAATGAAAGAAAGTAAACTGCTAATTCAAACATCAAATGAGAGTATCTTTCTCAAAACTTTTGCCTGAGATGTGGTTCCACTTCTAATCAATTGCTTAAGCTTTTCTTGGGCTTACTGGGAGCAATCTGGGTCTCGGGCTGCAGCATTAACACCACAACAGAATGTAAGAACAAGACTAAGATCAAACAATAAACAAGCATAAAAACGGATAGCACAAGTCTTTTAGAGCTTAGGCTGAAAGATGACTGAGAAAGAGGTGGGAGCAGCAAGATCAAGCCACAATGAAGCAAACAGATTTTTGCGAACCAATACACAATGACTGAGAATTGGCAAAGGCATAACAGTGAAACAAAAGGGCGAGAAGAAAGCAGAACCAATACACAATAGCCATAACAGTGCGATACATCACTTTCAGCGATGACAATAGCAGCACAGAAAGAATCCATACAGCAGCAAATCAACAAAAGAAGGCAATTATGACAGGAGATTTGAATCAGCAGCAGAGAAAGCAGAGCAAAGAAAGATAAAGTGCAGGCAGAGGGGCTGAGACCAGTCAAGAATTATGAATGATGCAATGCATACAAATCCAGTAGACAATACCAAAAAAGTGTGCTGATTCTAAACAATGCATAAGCCATTCTGAATCAGGCACAAGCAATTACCTCTTTCTTGACAGGCTCTTCCTTTTCTGACAAGATCAGTTCAATGTGACACGGGGAGGACATATAAGCTGCCAATACATAAATAAAATATATCATTTCCAAACAAAAAAGAACCTGAAACATTAGCTCAATAAGTGAGACTTACGGTTGATTCGACCATGGGCGCGGTAAGTCCTACGCCTCTGCTTTGGTGCTTGGTTCACTTGGATGTGTGATACGAAGAGAGCATCAACATCCAAACCTTTCACCTAAATAAGAGAAACAGACAAGAACAATTAAGCAATGGAAGCACAGCACTGAAGATGGAAAAATTGGTTGCGTCTCTTCATACCTCAGCATTGCTTTCGGCGCCCTTGAGAAGATCCAAAATGAACCTGGCTGATTTCGCAGGCCACCGGCCCTGCCCATTTGGGTGCCGGCCCTTAGCTTGAGCTGTACGTCCTACACCACGACAAAACCTCCGAAAGGGAATAGCTTGCTTGTGAGCTATTACATCCTCAAGGTACCTTTTGGCCTTTGACAACGGTAGCTTTCTAATCGCATGAGCTGTCTCACGAGTATTCTGTTGACATCATTACATTATTTGAGCACGTACATCAGGCAGTCATAATGAAACTTGTATATGCTATAATACCTATGCAGAATATTAGAATATAATATCTTATCATATAGCAAAATTCATGGGTAAACAACTGGCTTGTCTGCCGATATAAAAGCACCACAATGCAGTTGAAATTTGTAAAATTTCAATGTGTGCTCAATGCTTTTTGATGGCATTACAAATCTACTTCAGTAAAAAAAAAAAAAGTTACCCGATTATCCATCCCTATCAAACAGCTAAAATACATACCAAAACATGTAATTAGAACTTACAAGATCGCATATCAGAAACATGCTCACATGTAGAATTTATCTAGAAAAACCAGAGAGACCAGATGTAAACCCCACTGAATTTTCATCCTAAAAAAATTAAAATAAACAACCAAGGAATTCACTTGGTTGATGAATTTGTGAACAAACTACAAGAGAAAATTTCAAGAAAGTTTAGTATTTCTCTGTTAGACCACATTTTCGTCCATAGATATGAATTCTAGAAGGCCCCATCTACGTGTCCACTTTCATCTTGGTGAAAAAATACCAGAGCATTCTGAAAATTTATTTTTGGGTCATTGAAAATGATTTTTACGATGATATGTATTTATATCAACCATAAGATTATTCATAGATATGTGCAAATACTCATTGGAACATCTAGTTCTTCCAACCATAAGATTATTCATAGATATATGCAAATACTCAAACATAAAGCACAGGTATTAACTACTGTAACCTTATTTATCAGAAAATGATCAAACACAATCAAATATCATACGATAGATAGTAAAAACTAATTTGATGTTGGACTTAATAAACATCGGTTAACTATCATAATTTATCATCCAGTGTCAGAAATAAACATATTAACCATTGGAACTGAAGCATATAATTTTGACCGAAATGCAACAGATTCATAGAACAGAAGACTGAAACAAGAGTCTATGGTAGAACTAGGAGTTAAACTAAACTATATCATGTTTAATATCTCTCCACACTTAATATAATCTTCACCAGTACGCTAAAAATGATAGATTTAACTTAGTAATAAAATGAACAGTTCTGAAATCAGACTTTTATTGGAATGTTTATATAGCATCTTCCTGACAAGAAAAACTCTCTGTTATCTGCTTTGTTATATATTTACATAAATTTAATTCACTTAACATTGAGTTACCAGTGAGATTGCAAGTGCTTAGACTTTCTAAGCTAAGTAACGACCTAGTCATTAAGAATGAAAATCAAGTGACAGATAGACATGAAACACGACTGTTATTATTTTAAAAAATATAAATACTAGAATATAGAAATTCGAATAATACAAATCATGCATCATAAAGGCTTAAATACAATGACAAAAACCAAATCAACCAAAAACTACAATGGAAATTTTTCTGAAGATCTAAGATACCACAAATTATAATAACCCTACATCCTCAATCAGGTAAAAACATGTTTTTACTGCCTCCTAAGTGTTCTATGTAATTAATCCCACTGTCACTTTAGTAAGTTTAGAAATACATATTTTACCTACTGACACGGCCAAGTCAGTAATTTAAGTGTTTAGCCTAACTGTCAAAGTTCGATTATTTACCAAGGATTCTGAAAGGCTTTCCTTTCTCAAAGAACTCTCAATACTCTATCCATGAGGCACATTAATTTATATATCGCGATCATCTATTGCTTGCAGTGTAATTTTTTACAATTAGCAGCCTTAAAAATAGTCCCTGACTTTGCACAGATGCACAAACAAACAACAAAACACAAAAAAAAAAAACATTCTAAACTACCAATGAATAAGTACACGTACAATAGTGACTAATATCGCACCTTAAAGTGTACCCTCAAGTCATGACCCATGGCCTTGGCAGCTGCAAACACCAAACAAATATGAGCTCGATCAAAAGGAATGACAATCATACACAAGGTGGCGACGACAACATCGAAAGTTCGAGAAGACATTTGCACCATCACCAACAGAAACAAGCGACGATGAAGACCGTAGATCCAAATCGTTACCAAATCGCGGGAGATAAGGGCAAAACTACATCTTGGGCTCAGAATATAGCTTGAAGTTTGGATCAAATATAACCCAAAAGATCATTTTTTTGGGCTTTTCCAAGAAACATCAGATACTAACAACAGCATAACTCTAAACATCGGGGAGATCGAACAAAACCAGAACATAGACTCCAATCTGATCGAACAACTCGGAAGCCACTTACACTTGGTAGGGTTAGAAGGCTCTCTCGAATACTTCACCTGATCCAAGGGAACAACATCAGATTAGTAGCCCATTACGACAAAACGGAACGAATCGAAGAGAAGAGGAGAATGGACAGTACCATGGCTTCGATAGATTCTTCGCGATCTCCGATTCCCACTCTCTGGCAGCCGGAGGGAGAGGCTGGCTTAAAGACGAGGCGGCTCACAACAACGTTGGAAACCCTAACCCGGTCGGCTTAAAACTTTAATCTGTTAATTGGGCCGGAAATGTGAGCTTGGTAAAGTTGGGCCTCGTAAAATCAGCCTTGGAAGCTAATGGGCCTAATCAGCTTATTGGGCCTCGCTTCTGAGGCAATACACTTTCTATACCCAGTGGAATACCTGACTTTTTGTTTGAGGGCAGTGATTTCTCAAGAAAAAAGTGGGTCCCACGTGACCCCAGCTTTATTTCCAACAACAAGACTGGTAGGCGAGCGGGTATTTGGAAGCATTTCCATATTACGTGAACCTGACATCATATCTCATCACAAATAACCACACGAAGACATCCTCAATCTGATACACTAAGCAATTTGCTTCTCGAGATAGATCACATTACAAATCGAGTGCTTCAAGACATAAGTTTGCATCAATTATTTTACAAACCATAAGAACGATTATTTTACAAACAAAGGCACCAAAATGGACCAACAATGATATGAACAGGTGAGGAACAACACAAATCTTACACTATGGTTGCAAAACAATGGTGTCTGGCTAATTTGGAAACCCAAAATATCTCATCCCACACATACTATTTACTTGACAGAAGCAGATTCATCTTCCTCGGCTTGATTTATCTTTCTCGTCATGCTTGACAAAATTTGAAGAACATCGCTCGTCGTGCTTGTCATGCTGCCAGTTTCTTCGTACTATTTACTTGACAAAATATCTCATCCTCAGCTTGATTTATCTTTCTTGTCATGCTTGACAAAATTTGAAGAACATCACTCGTCGTGCTTGTCATGCTGCCAGTTTCTTCTCGCTGTTCTTACTACGGAAGGGCGTAAGGAGGGAGAATGAACGAGAAACTGTAGAAGCAAATTTAATCTTTTAGAAACCCCTGTCGAGATAAAATAAAATCCAAGCAGATAGCTGTTCCTTTTAGGAGAAAAAGGCAGAAAAGAAGATTTTGGCCAGAAAGTATTGAGAACTATCAGTTCATTTCATGCTAATTCTGGACTATTTAGCTACATCAGACTCACTAAGTTGATGTGCCTCCAACATGAAAGAATCATCGAGAGACATGAGATTCTTCAGTGTATGAACAGAAAAACACATGAAGACCTATCAGATGCACATATCATTAAAGAAGAGTGCTTCAGATATGCCTGTGGTAATATGCCTGAACGTCCAAGTTTGGTAGTTATTTTCTTGGAGGTAGTTTGTGAAGGAGGCAACCACAGAAACAAGAAAGTAAAGAATTCAAGAAGCAGAAAGAAAAATATACTGTTTCAATCACTTCTCTATAGTTCCAGTGAAGACTGTAACACAGCAATATCAGACTAGTTTTGTTCTTACTAGCAAACTCATAAATATAGTTTCCAAATATTCATGTAATTGCAGACAAATAGTAGGAAAGTGAATGACTTGCTGTGGCAAGAATCTTTATAGAATTAGCTAAGGTTAAAAATGTAATCAAGGTCGATAAATCTTTTTCTTGATTAGGTGAATTCAGAGCAAATAAACCAACATGCTAGTCCAAAAATGATAAACAAACTTCAGTTGGTGACAGCTGAGATCATACCATCATTGGACGTAGCAGCAGCAACTGTTTGATCATCAGCAGATGAAGCATCTGCATCAAGGTCACCATCACCTGAAGCTAAGCCGTGGCTCTTTCGACCAAATTTCAACAACTTTCTGAAACCTTTCAATTCCTTGCTCCATGGATTCTCATGTGTATGATCCCCTGAATTTGAAATCTCCAAACTGGATACACGTATTGTAGCACTAGCAGCATGTACTGCAGCCACTTCAGACACTGATGCAGATGCAGGTACACCTCCTTCACATCCTAAATTACCAGTAACATGATCATCCAATGATGATAATCTGGCATAAGGGGCTTGATAAGGTTTTTCTGTTGCACTCAAGTTTGACGGCTGAGGCTCATTACTTGAGTACGGAGCAACCACCTGATTAGCATGACAAACATTTATCCATAATCAGCCTACAAGTAGCAATTGTTTAGAAATGAAGATGGAAACTTAATCTATGAAAGATCAAAGTGCTCCAAGCAAAAACTGAGAGCAGAAAGCTTGTATCTTTTTTCTTCTTGGTCAAGAAAATATATGTACTTGGATGCATAACCAAAAAGATTCACATAAGTTGGTTTGAGTGCTATTGATTCCACAAGTAGCTCACCTAAGATCGATGGGCTAAAGAGAAGCACTAAATAGCACCATCAACATTACAGGAGCAAACATTGAAATCTGAAATGAACAAAATACAGATAGCTATTTGCTTTCGAAAGAACTCAATCAAAATTATCAAACACTAGTGACATTAAGAAACAGGTTGTGTAAGAAGACAATTTTGCTGGCAACCGAAAAGTACTCATACAAGCAACTAAAGTAGTGATCTTTGCATTATCGAATGAAAACATGTGCAGCTTTTCTTTGATAAAATATACCTCGTAGGAACTAAGCTGTTTATTCAACTTGCCTTCACCAGAATGAACTATAACAATAGGTGAAGGTGGAGCATGAATAGCTGCATATCCTGTACCCAGATCATCTCCATGTGATCTCTCTTTTGTGTCTATCATATCATTGGATTCACGGACAACAGGAGCAGTGACTACATTATTTTTGAGGCAGACAACTGTCTTCTCAATCACTGGATTTTTGTCGCTGCTGCTAGATGGCTTCTCCTCGGTTGATTTTCTGTTGATGCTATCAGAAACCTGAGAAGCTTTGCTTCCAGTCCCTTTCTGCAATGTGTCTTTGCTAGTTGTTTCCTTTTCAACTCTTTCAGATGACATTTTTGGTGTTTTAATTCTAAGCTCCGGCAGAGTTGCTGACTTGCTTTTGTCCAGTTGCATAATTGCAGTAATCTTTTTCTGAGAGTCATCAGGTATGCCTCTCTTAGGTACTTGGTCTGTAGTTACAGACCTCACTGAGGAAGCACAGTGAGTATTACTGCTTTTTGGATCAGAGAGTCTTTTCGTCCGAATAGAATCTGTCTTTGCTTCTGGAATGAGTCCATTACTTTCTTTCCTAACCTCAGGTAATGAAGATGCTGATCGAGTTAACCCATGGTTACTGCCATTTACTCTGCTAGATTGTGTAGCTTTCTGAGCATCACTGGATCCGTTTGAAGAGTTTCTAATAGGCAATTTTCGCAAAGGTGAAGAAACAGGCTCTGCATCACTAAACTTTGATCCTCTGTAAGGACTTGGTGAAGGCTTTGTGGCTGAACGGGTCTTTGTATGCTGTGGAGTCGATGGTGACTTAGCGGCTGAGGAATTACTTCTTGCAGCTATTCTCTTTTGCCTCTCTATTTTCAAAGCTTCCAGACGTTTTCTCTCTTCCTCTTCCTAAAAGTGTAAATACCGACAAAGTCAGCCAAGCATTCAAGTAAAATTGCAAGGGACTAGAAGGAGAGAATTTTTCCGACAGTTGTACTTGACCATTTACAAGACTTCTAAACCAACAACATTACAACAAAGAATTAAAAGCTCATTAATTGTTGACTAAACTACAGTATATAATACCTTCTTACAATGTTTAGTATACTTGTTCAGAAATGTGAAACACAATTTCAAGCCCAATGTGAACCATGAGAGGAAAAGATTTCACAGTAGACTAATATGAACAACATAAAATAGGACTAAGATTGTGAGTGCTCCATCTTTGTTTACTTAAGCTACGGACTTTTCCAAAAAGGTACTAACATCTGAGCCTAAGAGGATCAAAAACTTGCAAATTGTGACTGGTAAAGAGATTGAAGGAATTATTTAACAAAGAAAATAATAGAACACACAATCAGTCTTATGTTGTTTGGAAGAAATTAAAATAATATGGAATCTAAGCTCATTTTTTCAGGATTCATCTAACCACTCTTGTTTAACTTCCTCTTTAATTAACAATTAGACTAACACTCATGAAATAATCCAGACAATCAATGTAGGACCGATCATGAGAAGTACCCTTTCTTTCTTCATTTTTTGTAGATCAATTTTGTGAGACCGCAGCTTGTCTGCTCGCTTTTGTGCTTCAGTCAATTGGTTAAGCCTTGAGGATGTCCCTTTCTTCACTAGTGCATCTCTCCTCCTTTTCTCCATGCTATCATTTGAGGCTCTTAAGTTTTTCCCCTTTTCTAATTTCTTTGATTCTTCTTTAGTGGCTGCCGAGAGAACCTCTTGGTTACTGGCTTCCTGCTTGACAGAATTTTCAATAGGACTCTGAAATTCATAGTCCATTGCTGGATCATATCCTATAGATACACTTTCCATTCCACGTTCAGGAACCAAGGACAAATCATCTGGTTCATACCTAAGTTGGTTTTTGCCCTTATCATATGAATCCTGAGCTTTTTGAAGGGATGAGGGGAACTCAGAATCCATGTCAATAGCAATTATGCTGTCTGATCCAGGATCCTGTGAACCTGACCTATAAGGAAGCAAGAAGGACTCATCTGTTATGTTGTATGAGGAGCTCTTGACTGCATCGCCATCATGCTCATCCACATTATCGACAAGTGGGTCAGAAGGACTCTTAAAGCTGAGTAGCTTTTCTTGCCCATGAATCATGAATTCATCACTGCTCATCCGCCGATATGCTCCTCGACCACTTTCTATTTCCTTGAACTGGTTATATGTTGAATCTCTTCCATTACTTGAAACCAGCAATTGATCATCAGAAGCTGCCTGCTTCATTCGAATTGCTTTCCCATTAACTGAATCAAAGCCTACCATCCTCTGGTCATGAATCTCACCATAAACTCGCTCAGGAAGAACAATAGGATCAGCTTCACCTTTGCTCTGCTTTCTCTTCGACCGAGGCTCTTTTTCTCCTGTGAACATGTCTCCATCAAATGTTCTCGACTTTTCTTCACCTCTTAGTAAGAAATTCTGAAATGCTTGCCAATTTCCAGAATCTGCCTCCTCTTCATATGCAGCTTTATCATGGCCAGAGGCATCTGAATATTCTACAGATTTTGTTCGACCATCATCTTTCTTAGAAGTCCTCACAGAGTGCTTGTGCCTTCTTTCTCGCACATCAGAATGCACATCTTCGTCTCCAACATCAGATTCAGAGACAGATTGTGAGTCACTTTCTGATGCGCCTACAACATGCTTCTTAGATGTGATGTAATTAATGTTGTGAATGACTTCAACACCAGACTTTTTCTTTCCTGACCGACCAACTCTTTTATGAGATTTATGACCATGAGAACCTTCTTCCTCAAGATCTGATGTATTTTGATCTGAATTATCCTGTGAACGTGTACTCCTTTCCCAGGTCTCAGATTCAGTATCTTTATTATCCGCTGACTGCCTTTTCGACCCCATCCTGTGAGAGCTATTGAATCTAGGATCCTCCATTGGAGGATATGGAGGATGATAATATGGCATGCTCCCTGGATAGTTATGATAATAAGGCATTCCTTGCATGGGATAAGGTTGAAACATCGGAGGAGCTGCTGGAGAATGCATAGGCCATTGTGGATAAGTGGGACGCTGGAAATGACCATGAAAATGCTCCTGGTGTCCCAGTGGCACCTTTGAATCTGAAGGGATTTGTTTGTCTGAACAGAAGAAGCAAACGTGCTTAAGTTACAGTGAAGGATATACAGAAAACTGAAATGGAGGTGAACCTAGAAAAAAAGTAGCATCATGCAAGAATTTGCATACAGATTCTGGCTGTCTTCATGCATGCATTGGTTTTGGGAGTCATGTTACATAATTAATTATGGAATTACGATAAATAAAATTACGAGAATATTATAGTATAGAACAAAGATTACAAATGAATGTTTTCTCAGAGAAACTTAGATCCAGAACTATCTGAGCTTTCATATTCAGAACATATACCAGCTTTTCCATTGCTCCCTGTAACGATATCGCCACCTGAGACAGATCGGGAATCACCATGATCTTTCTGCATCATAGAATCTGCAGCAAATATAATGCCCGAGGCATTTAAAGCAGAAACTTCCGACCGAATTGACATTGCTTCTGCAGCTTCAACTTCAAGCCATTGTCCAGTATCATGCTTTTTTTTCCATAGCTCCATAAATCGTAAGCAGGCTTCCCTATTTGTTAATGTGGAAGAAATTAAAACTATGAGGGACATATCTAAGATGAAGAAAACCTCTCAAACAATGATTACTTAACTTGTCTCATGCTTTCATATTACTCTTCCTTTTCTCATTTAATCCAAAGATTCCGGATTTTAACGTCAATCATAATCCCAGTTATCTAATTCTTTACTACTGCTGAATGATTCTTACAATTTGACCTGTCAACTAGGAAATTAAAATAACTAAAGTCTAAAACAAGCAGTATTTTATATATTTTACCAGAGGCAAACTTACTTTAGACGTGAGGCACCGAAGTTTTCAGAAAATGGTATCAGATCCACCATATTATCCATATCAAAACTAGCTGCCGCAGCACGTGCAAAGGCCATACCCTGTTCTTTCCGCAATACCATTTTACGGGTCTCAAGCACTTTTAGAAGTTGAACTCTGCAGAAAATATTATTCACGAGAAATGAGAACGATTTCATGCTTACAATGCAATATGATGAAAATAATGTAGCGTCAATGGGAGATAGCATATGCATCCTTAAAAGCAAGAGGATTATTTTTTCCATTCTCATGCCAATCATGCATATATAATTCTATATTGGGAGCATTTAACATAAACATGAAAATTACATCACTTTTCTGTTATTTGTTAATTGTCTAGTCCTTTGACATACTGAATGAAAAAAGAACATAATTTGCAATCCCATATTTGGGGGACATTCCTACTTACTTTTCTTGCATGCTTTAGAAGAACTAATTATAGGAAAAAAAAGTTGAGAACACGTTAAGTTGCTCATACTTTGAATTCTCCTCCTGTGTGGGGGAACCATTAGAATCTAGTGGATTTGGTTGTGAAGCAGGCTGCCAAAAAATAGGGAGAAAACACATTTAGAACATCTGAAAGACAAATATGTATGCATATAAATATGTGCATGTGTAGCTATATGTTATATGTGCCCACATGGAAAACAGTTACTTGAATCCCACTGTATCAAATGTGATATGGGTGAAATACTGAATTGCAGAATACTTCTTTAAATGTCAGATACTTTTTGAAGTTTTTTTTTTGTTTCAAATGATTATTTATTCAAGAATTGGATATTTTTAGGATGCTTAAGAGCTGCCTATCAGATATTCATTAAGAAAAGAGACATTTGGCAGGACTTTTCCTATGAGTGTTGATCATGTGATAATACTCAATAAGAACGTCCATTCTAGACAAAACATTCATTTTAGACAATCATATACGCCATTTGTATCTTTTAGCATTAGATTATGAGAACAATATTAATACAATTATTTTTTTCATTGATCATAATTTTTGTTGTCTTCTATGCATTATTCTAGTATTAAGTTACCAATGAAAATTTCTTTTATGATGAATAGACGAAAGGTGCCAGCAAAGTAATTCTTATCAAAATCTTTTACATATTTTAGTTATTAATTTAATGTCAAATTTCAACATAATATGTCAATCTTATCATATTTGTGTTGCACCCTGTCCTATCTTATCAATGTTTGATGTATCGGCATGCAACTGTTGTGTCATATTGGTATTCCATATTTGTGTTCATATTGGTGCTTCACAGGTTTCGTATGTGTATATATAAATATTTGTATGTTTATTTTGTATGATAAATAAATCAAATCAATACCTTAAAAAGAACTATTGCCTTTCCTGCATCATGACCACCGAAGGGCTTAGTACCTGCCATAAGCAAGCAATGATACAAAGTCAGACTAGCCAAGGGTGTAATTAGTCGACAGAATTTGAAACCAACACTGAAATATAAAGAATTCATGGCATACATATGGATGATTGAAGCCAATTAGATACACCTAAGTAGCTAATCTTTGAAAATTCAATGGAAAAGGCAACTAGCATGGTGCATGACACGAGGTTCCTTAACAAGTTATTCCCATATTTGCTAAAAAGAAACAATTAACTTTGATCAGGAGGTAAGGAGATCAATGGCCCTAGAAAAGCCATAACAGACTTCATTACAGGTAAAATAACTGTTAGCAATTTAAATTGATTTGTTTTCAATGTGATTCACATACTTTGTGTGGTTGACAAAAGGTTTCCTGCTAGAACAGAAAGGATTCTGTTCCTCCTCAGAAGATGACCGGGTGACCAGTCAGCTTGTGTTGAGAAGACTATTTTAGATATATTGGAAAATTGGATACAAGTCACAATCATTTGTGTGCAGAAGGATTAATACAAAACTAGATAAAGTAATTAGGTCAGTGTAAAAAATACCTTCTGTGGTTTCTGACTTTGTTTGGCAGTCTTCCACCTGCCAGATGTCATATAAAAAATATGTCATTTGAATTTTACAAACAATAAATGAGTAATTCGGTTACATACAGTGCTCAAGCCAAGATTATCATTCCCCTGAATGGCAATGGCATTCTCAATCTGCAAGATCTCAGACTCAATGGTCGTCACACGTTCTAGGACCTCAGGTGTGCTCACAAAACGAACAAACCTGTTATTATTAATATTAGTTATTAAAGCAGGCACTAAAGTTTGACCACATGCCAAAAGTTTCTCCAAGATGATAAGATACAACTAGCTCAATGAGAAGGTAATAGTGTAATGTTTGAAGAACAGCAGTCGCACTAAGACATTTCAATGTGCCATTGCTCACTTGAGAGATCCTTTTCTTACCTCTCTACGGTTCCCTTGGTGAACCATGCTGCATCGGTTTCTGGGTCTGGTTCAAGGATTATGGAATAGCCACCCTTGGCAATCTGATCCTGGGCAGTCTTCAAATGGGCAAGAAAAGGTTTCAACAAGCCAGACGCAATCTTCTCTGTCTTGCCATTTGCTATGATGATCAAATCACACCTGTTAAAAAAGAATAGCAGTTGCCATAATGAACAAGAATACTCATCGACCTATAGGAATTCTGACAAAACCACCTTAAATGATTCGCTCAGGCACAGGTCTACCAAAGTTGTTGCCAATATTCATGGTCACAGAAAAATAAAAAGGCAGAAACGAATTCAGTCAAGCACTACATTCTGCAAGCAATGATCTACATGGAGGATAGAAACAGAGGTGGATCCGTAACAATCCAAGTGACATCGTACTCATCACAAAGCCTGGTATTTGGAAAAAGCAACAATAATTCCAATTACTACCTAAACCAAAAATCTTATCATTACATCAAGTAACTATGCAGGATAACATGAATTGCAATTCCAAATGAAATAACGACTTTGACCATTCCGAATACCAAACAAGGATTCCCGCCAGTACATCACTGTCTAGATTCATGCTCCCAAAGTCACCGTTAATAGCATGCAGAATTTTCTTATTTTTCTTTCCTTTTTTGAGCTCAGCAAATCAGAATTGCTGAGAGATTTTATCAACTTAAAATCCGATGTTACGGGCATCACACTCCAAATCACCATAAAGCCTCTCAAGTTCTGAACTTTTTTTGATCTGGAAACATCTGAGACTATTCATTCATCATCTTCATCGGACCCTTGAACAAGAAACAATTGCATCGGAAGGATCTGGAAATTTACCTGGTTCGAGTAGGCGTGAGTTGGAAGACCGCGGAATCCAGCCGAGCCTCCGACCTCATTACACCAGAAAGAAACGATCTTGGAAGAAAGTTAAGACCTTAAAGAAAGACTAGGTCTTGATCCCTCTCCACCCCTCTCTCCTCTCACCCTCTGCCCTCTATCTCCCACTCTGCCTCTGTTCGATCTCCCTCGCAGCGAGGTTCCGATCTCAAAAACTCCACCTTTTATGCGTCTAGTACCGATTCATCGGAGGAAAAGCAGCAAACCTAAACGATCAAAGACGGTTAAGGAAAGTGGCGTATAAAGAACAATTTTTAGAGAGGGAAAACCGCGGCGGACTACTTCGGAACAGCTGCTTTAATGCTGGAACTCTCTAAAAATTAAGGTACCAAGGAGATCTTCAAAGATGACTGAAACTACAAGTAGAGCTCAGAAAGAATCAAAGAGAGAGAAAGAGAGGAGGAGGAGGCCTCGAGGGATCACAAGAAAGGAACTCCCGAACTGCAACAGTAGGGTTTGGTGGTATATTGCAAAGACTCGAACACAGATAAAGAGAAGTTTTGCGGACTAAAAATGAATCCAACCTGAGATGATCAAACACAAAGCAAAGTTCTGTTTTCTCTCTTTTTGGGAAGAAATAAACAAAGATAGTTTCTTTCCTTTTGAACAGACGCACAAATCCAACGACTGACGGGTACAGAGACTTGACTGATAGACGGAGATGAACGGTGCATTTGCTAACACATTTAAAGTGTGTAAAAATCCAATAATATAATTTAATATTTTTTAAATCATGTTTATCAGGATGTTAAATTATAAATACTCAAATGTCAATGCTATCTAAAGATAATATTAATATTTTAATATTATAATATTCTGATTTATTTTTTTTAATTTCAAAATATCCTATGATATTATGTAAAATTAGAAGATCACCAACATGATATTGTAAGAAATTAACATGATTTATGCCTTTAATTTCTTTATTTTAAAAAGTATTTGTATATTTATTTATATGATTATATTTTATATTTATCATATATCTAGGTCATATGAATTTTTTAAGATTAGATACATTCATTTTATTTTGCTTTATTTATTTATATTTTAAAATTATATATATATATATATATATTCTTTAGAAAGATAAGTTTATTATATAATATTTAATGAACTTTTCAAATATAATTTTATTATATATTACTCACATCAATACATATTTAAAATACAATTTTTATTTATTATTTATTAAACATTTAAAATATTCTATAATTATAGATTCACTCAAGATTTTTTAAAAATATATATTAAAATATATAAATGTGTTGTTAAAGGCAGCTGAAGATGATGAAAGAATATGAACCGGAGATAAAAAAAAACGATTTTTTTCAAAGAAATACTCAGAGAGAGAGAGAGAGAGGTGACAGTGGTGTGGGACCCACGGACAAGGTGGCCATTTGGTTGTTGAATAGGATCCTTAGAGAGAGAGAGAGGGATGACAGTGGTGTGGGACCCACGGACAAGGTGGCCATTTGGTTGTTGAATAGGATCCTTAGAGAGAGAGAGAGGGATGACAGTGGTGTGGGACCCACGGACAAGGTGGCCATTTGGTTGTTGAATAGGATCCTTAGAGAGAGAGAGAGGGATGACAGTGGTGTGGGACCCACGGACAAGGTGGCCATTTGGTTGTTGAATAGGATCCTTAGAGAGAGAGAGAGGGATGACAGTGGTGTGGGACCCACGGACAACGTGGCCATTTGGCGGTTGAATAGGATCTTTAGAGAGAGAGAGATAGAGAGAGAGGGGGTGACAGTGGTGTGGGACCCACGGACAACGTGGCCATTTGGTGGTTGAATAGGATCTTTAGAGAGAGAGAGAGGTGACAGTGGTGTGGGACCCACAGCCAACGTGGGCATTTGGTGGTTTAATAGGATCTTTAGAGAGAGAGAGAGGTGACAGTGGTGTGGGACCCACATACGACGTGGCCATTTGGTCGTTGAAAAGGATGATCTTTCGCTCGAGTGGGTTGACAGGTACACTTCCCCGTCACCCAAACCCACCAGATTTGCTATTCACACGTAAAATAAACGACAAAACATCTCAACTGTAAGATTTCAGTATCCTCCTCTGAATTCTCTGAGAGGGGTGACAGTGGTGTGGGACCCACGGACAAGGTGGCCATTTGGTTGTTGAATAGGATCTTTAGAGAGAGAGAGAGAAGGGGTGACAGTGGTGTGGGACCCACAGCCAACGTGGCCATTTGGTTGTTGAATAGGATCTTTAGAGAGAGAGAGAGAGGGGTGACAGTGGTGTGGGACCCACGGACAAGGTGGCCATTTGGCGGTTGAATAGGATGATCTTTCGCTCGAGTGGGTTGACACGTACACTTTCCCGTCATCCAAACCCACCAGATTTGCTAATTCACACGTAAAATAAACGACAAAACCATCTCAACCGTAAGATTTCAGTATCCTCCTCTGAATTCTCTTTATATTCTTACTTTTCCAAGAAAATCTCAAATTAGATTCTGTTTTTCATAACACCCAATATGTAACTAAAAATTTTACTGATTGTTTTCCATACTTCTTTCTAAAAGAATCATTGATGCAAAAGTCTCTGGTAGAAGAAGCCAGGAAAGAAGAAGAAATTAAGAACCATAAATCAGATGCATGGATGCGCTCATTCAGAATGATTGTGAAAGCAATTGAACGATGGTACGCATCTCAGAAATCATAGCAAATTTACATGTTGTCAGTCTTCCAAGATCCAACAGGAAGTCTTAATTATGGTGAGAAACAGCAGCAAAAAAAATGTCGATGCAAAAGTCACATTTATTTTTAATGATTGGATCACCTAACATTTTGGCCTTCCTGTTTGATCTTGGAAAAAGCTGAAAAGAATACTCGATCTATCACATATTTCTTCAAAACTTACTATTTTAGCTTCTTTCTTTTTTTACCATTGATAAATATCTTATTTTTTAATAATTTCTTTAAAAATAATAAAAATATTATTTTACTAATTATAGTCATTGTATTATTATTTTTTTAATTTTTTTCTCACAACTCTATTTCATTTTTATTGTCGGTACCACACTAACTTTGTTTATTACGAGTATTGCTTATCATCCCTCGTATATCTCATCGTTTATCGTTGAAATTGTCGATATCATTCAATATTGTCCGACCTTACTCGTTGCCCTCTCAATGTCATTATATAATAACAAAGAAAAAATCAATAAAGATGAGGAGAAAGAAAAAAATATATTTTATATTATTTATAAAAAAAATAGTTCATCGATCAAACACAAGGAACCTCGCATCGTCCGCGAGCAAACAGCTAGATAAAATAATAGATCGACAACACAAGCGGATCATTCAAGCATCATAAATCAAAATTGAATAACACCTTTTTATAAATAAAGAGTGCTAATAATCATATTTAAGGTATTTAATTTTAAAATCATGACTATGATACAAATTATAAGCATAAAAACTATAATTATACTATGATTTTATGAAAATCTTTAATATCAAAATCAAAATCACATAATGAAATATTAAAATTTACCTTCCGATGCTATTCAGAAACTCTTTATCTAATATGTAAGTACATCATGGTCGAATCCAAAAATTGTACTAGAATGATGCCGATCTACAAAGAGAACTAAACTTATCTTTTCCTCGCTCCTATCATTTATAGTACCGCTATGATAATAGATATATAATTTCAATAACTATTATTTCATCCCCGAGAGGATCTATCATTTTATAGACGAGAACAGAATGTCTATAATGGTAATTAAGAGAGTTTCTTCCATCAAGATTATTTTTTAAATTTTTTATTATAATTATTTTTTATATTAACTAATAATTATAATTAAAATCTAATTACATTTATAATATATTATCATATAGTCTAACAGTTGCTGTAGGTGTTAGAATTAGTTATCAACGGACACCGGCGATGTGGGTTGTGGTTTGGAGAGGATGAGAGGGATTCTTCACCTAAAAGTATTCTGTTTTGCATAGGAAATTTGGTGGCCTCTTTGGACTCACAAGAGCGATCAAGTCTCTGCACCGTCCATTGATCGGTGCCGGCGTTGGTTGTAATGTATCTTTCTTTCCACCATCTTCTCGTGCTCACAACTTTGACTCTAACATATGGATCAGATCAGGTCGGGATAAAGCGAGATGGAATGTCTAATTTGGCACGTCTCTTTTATATTCTTCTTCTTCTTCTTCTTCTTCTTCTTCGTCTTCTTCCTCTGACATGAACTGAGTGCATACCAACTTGAAAGAAAGCTGGATGAGTTGAGGTGATTTTTCTGTTGGCTGGTTGCTAACTCTACCTTCGACTGATGGTGTCCGAGGCTGGGAAACCACCGGCAGTGAAGTTGTCACGCCCGGAAACATCAACTTTGATTTCAACTATATAATTTTACTAAAAATAATTTTATCCACATGATTTTTTTTATTTAAGATTTTTTTCTCATAACCATTTTTATCTAAGACTATTTTTTTTTCATAAAACTCGAAACATTGATTCCTCGTAGTTGTTTTATTTATGATATATATTTTTTTATAAATATTAGTTTTGCCCACGAACTAATTTGGGTCAGTGGTTCGAGTCAATTAACCAATTTGGATCAATGAATTAGTTCAAAATGTCATAAACTTCGTCACCTCCTCTCCATCTCTATCTTTCTATCTTTCTCTCTCTCCTTTTTCTTTTTTCTTTATGGTATCTTTCTCTCTCTCCTTTTTCTTTTTTCTTTATGGCATTGTCGAGACCCAACAAACCTACATCAAGAGCATGTTTGAGAAATCTTCTTTGATGCTTAAGATAATAAGAGATTCGAAGGCTTTGATTAAGAGCGTAACTGGTATTCTAGAGAGAGATAGTGTACTTGGGGCCCTTTTATTGTGTGGTAAACAATCATTGAGTTTAGGATCATTACTTGCTCTAAATGAGGAGGTGAAATCATCCTTTGAATCTAGAGATCAGGAGTAACAACTTAGTATAGATCAAAGCCATCCTATTTGCCATGTGAGCTCGAATCTCTTATGACACGTCGAATGGATGAGCTGAGGTGTCAGTTAGGTGATGGTGAAGTGTCAATCGAAGAGGGGCAAATGTTGACGTTCCAATCGGAGTGGCAATGATGTATTGGTTTAGGGATGTGGATGTGTCATCTTTATTTCATGTCAAAGACTATATAGTTACTATAGAGTAACATTAAGTCATGTATCTAACAACTTATCAAAATTGAACCTACAACCCCTAGAAACTATATATCTTATGTAAATTACTATAAATAACTTTCTAACACTCCTTAATCTTCTGGTACTTCTTGATATAGCTACTTTGACCATTGCAATTGAGGATATATTGTCATAATAAATAATAGTCAGTCATTTTATATGTTTGCAAATAAAAAAATATATAATCATTTAGGTCTTGGTAAGTTATTTATGAGGTTTCTTAGAAAAATTAGGATGTGAGTTACACCATTTTTGAATAGAGCCCATAAAAACAATACAACTCAAGTATTTCAAAAACTCAATTTTGTGTGCTCAAAATTTAAGAAAACCTTCTATAATATCATTTAATTGGTTTTTGCCACAAAGGGGAGGTAAATTCACCTTAAATTAAGTAAAATTAAAATAAACATAATTTGTTACATTTAAAAGATAGAAATAAATTATATATATATATGTTAAAGGCTTAAAATATAAAAGAAAATGACCATTTAGGTGTTGGTAAGTTATTTCTAAGGTTTCTTGAAAATTTAATTTTCTTTAAGATTAATGCTGATCATTTATTAGTTTAATTAATGGCTTTAATTTTATGCTTCTAAAATATATAAATATTTAACAATATGATTTTATTTGTATTTTATAAAAGATTAATCTTTATAAATATTCTATATTTTCATTAACATAAATAAAAAATATTTGAATATTATTTGATCTTATTAATTTGGGACTAATTTAATATTGAATTATGTCATGGTTCATTTTTGCAAAAGAAGGGAAAAAAAAGACAAATTAGTTGCTGAAGATCTTTTTATTCAATTAAAAAAAAATAGAGATTCTCTATATGCGAAAAATAATAGAGATTTTCGTGGGGAATTTTATATCCAAGTATTATATAAAGTTCTGATTTGGAATTATTATATAGATATAATATTTTATATTAATCATGGATACTCAGAACAAATTATTGCTGATGTTGCCATCGACGTGGGGATAGGACTTTTAGCCGAGCCCACGAATTCATAATATATACGATTTCCGATGGACCAAAAGGAGGAGGACGGCGAGAAGGCATGGAGAGGAGGGGAGGCCACCCGCTGCTGAGAGGAGGCAGGAGAGCGGAGAAGGGAAGCTACCGCCATGGCTTCTCGGCCGCCCAGATGCGGACGCTGTCCGCCATGTGTGGGACCTTCGTACCCACCGTGCCCATGGAGGCCGCCTGCCTCGGCGGCGGAAAGGATGAGGTGCCCGACGAGGCCGTCGAGGCCTTCTTCCTTGCCTCCGGCTCCGACTCCCCTGTGCCGGAGGAGGTGCGCCTTTCTTCCTTGCCTTCATCCCTCTCTCTCTCTCTGTCTGACAGTGCCCATCCCCTGTTTCTGTCTGTCTCCTTGACTTGTGTGTGTTTGGAAACTATTTTTCCTTCTATTTTAATTTAGATTTAGATGGATGAAATAGGATCCTATATAGATTCGATCTTGGTATCATGGATGTTAAATACGACAGCATCTGCCATGGGATTTTGTTAGTTGTGTGTGCCGGCGGCTGCACTCTCTTGATAACTGAGATTTGTTCATACCTACAGCCACCAACCATGAAGCCATCCCATCTTCATGGTTGGGTTCCATCATTCATTCCATCACCTTACCAAAAATGATAAAAGAATCTATGGAGAAGTACAGTCTCTCAAATCAAACCTAGAGAAAGTTGGGAGCCCCTTCCAAAGAAGACAAAGTGACTGCTGATTCAATTCAAGTCTTTCCATCCAATGCTGGTCCTTCAATTTTTTTTCTCTCTCTCTCTCTCTCTTGCATAGATGGGGTTGGTCAGTATTTACACAAAAATATCCGGTGCTAGTCATTGTTTGATTTTGGAGTTGGTCTCACTACATTCATTGATACCATTTACTGTTTTTGAACAGGTTGCAGAGCTCTTGGTAAGGAGGGGCCAGAAGGAAGCTGTTGCTCTGGTTAAATTGGTCCTGTGGGTCCTTGCTACAAGGCTGGGCACACTTGCCCTTTGTGGATCTCTCAGTCTGTCATGGAGGTTCCCATTCATCAACAAGTTCTCAGACATGCCTGTGGAGAAGAGGGAACACATTCTAATGAAATGGAACAGGGAGAAGTCCTTCATATTCCTAAGGCTGGTGTTTGTGATACTCAAGGTCTTCTGTCTCTATGTCTTCTACTCTATGGTAAATGTTCCTCCAACTCTTCTTCTGGTTTCTTCTTTCCAAAACTAGGGCTGCTTCCTTATTACTTTAATGTTGCATAGAATTCTAGGCAGCAAATATTATTTTATTTCTGGGGGAAAATATTGTGGATTACAACCTAGCTGGTCAATTCAGGACATACATGTATTTAGATACTTAGATGTCAGATGTTACTCAATGGAAACTTGATGTGATGTTCTTGTGCAAGTTGCAAGAAATTTGCTATGCCAAGCCCTAAAAGGAGAGAGTGTCTTCTTCATCTTTTGTCTCAAACTACTACCCAATTCCCATAAGCTGCAACCTAAATGGATCAAGTGACTTCATTGATTTCTTGTAGATGTATGTTCTTGTGATTGACTCCTTCCAAGAAGTCTGAAGTCTTAATGAGCACTTTTCATCTCTAAAGATGAGACTTGTAACTCGGTCAATACTGGCTTCCCAATTTATGATGCCTCTGTCACATCATCTTTGATGCAAAACAAGGCAAGAGCAGACTTTTAAGATCATATGCCAAGTTTCAAAGAGTCAAATTTGTGCTTCCTTGACGCTCAAGGAGTTGCAATCTGTTCTTTCAGTACTTGTGTGTACAGATGAGTTCTGCTAGGCTGCTTCATCCTTCTCCTTTCTTGGCAGACTAATGAAGAGGAGGAAAACAGAGCGTGGAAAGCAATCGGGTACAACATTCCCTCCGAGGAGAAACCACACAAGTCTCGAGGAGGAGAGAGGCCGCTTGAGAAAGGCATCATCGAGACCATGGACAAGACGGACTCCTCGCTCCTCCAATCTCTGATCGAGAAAGGCCTGGCGGTCACCGACAACCCTCGGGAACACACCTATACCGTCGACTGTGACGTTGTCATAGCTGGTTCCGGCTGCGGTGGTGGAGTCGCTGCTGCAGTGCTCGCGAGCTCCGGCCACAAGGTGGTGGTGATCGAGAAAGGCAACTACTTCACGGCGGAAGACTACACCGCTCTGGAAGCCCCGTCTATGGATCAGTTGTACGAGGCCGGTGGAATCTTAAGCAGTCTTGACGTGAAGATGATGCTCATGGCTGGCTCCACGGTGGGGGGTGGCTCAGCTGTTAACTGGGCAGCTTGTGTTAGGACACCGGATTTTGTGCTTAGGGAATGGGCAGAAGAACACCGTCTTCGACTCTTCGACTCTCCGACCTATACCTCAGCCATGGATTCGGTCTGTGCAAGGCTTGGTGTCACGGAGAAGTGCACCAGGGAAGGATTTCAGAACCAAGTTCTTCGTAGGGGATGCCAGAATTTGGGCCTCGAGGTGGAGTCGGTGCCGAGAAACTCTTCCGAGGACCATTACTGCGGTACATGCTGTTATGGTTGCAGGAGCGGAGATAAACGTGGCACGGATACTACTTGGCTGGTCGATGCGGTCGACCGTGGTGCAGTGATCATCACTGCATGCAAGGCCGAGAGGTTCATAATCGAAGAGGACAGGCAAGACAGCAGCAAGAAGAAGAAGAAGAAGAAGAAATGTTTGGGACTGATTGCAAGAACATTGAACAACGGGATCACCAAGACGCTAAGGATCGAAGCCAAGGCAACCATTTCTGCATGTGGATCTCTGTTAACACCGCCACTGATGGTCGCCAGCGGTCTCAGGAACCCCAACATAGGCAAGAACCTTCGTCTTCACCCGGTATTGCTCGCCTGGGGCTACTTCCCGGAATCCGTATCGGACCTCAAGGGCAATATCTTCCAAGGAGGGATCATCACCTCACTGCACAAAGTGAAAGCTTCCGAGAATTCAAACGCAACGCGTTCGATCATAGAGACGGCGGTGTTGGGGCCTGCATCGTTTGCCACCCTGTTCCCGTGGGTGTCAGGAAAGGACATGAAGGAGAAGATGTTAAGGTACAGTCGAACGGCGCACGTATTTGCGCTGGTAAGAGACCGAGGAGCGGGAACTATCGAGGGAGAGGGGAGGCTTAAGTATTGGTTAGATAGGTCGGACAAGGAGAATCTGAGGGAAGGGCTGCGGAGAGCTCTGAGGATTCTGGTGGCGGCCGGTGCGACGGAGGTGGGGACTCACAGGAGCGACGGGCAAAGGATCAAATGTAAAGGGATGAAGGAAGAGGAGTTGGAGGAGTTCTTGGATGGGATCGACAGTGTGGGTGGTCCGAGGTCTAGGAGTGATGTGTGGACCCTGCACTGCTCGGCGCATCAGATGGGGAGCTGCAGGATGGGGGCGAGCGAGGAGGAGGGTGGGGTGGATGAGAGAGGGGAGAGCTGGGAGGCAGGGGGGTTGTTTGTGTGTGACGGGAGTGTAGTCCCCACTGCAGTTGGGGTGAATCCCATGATCACCATCCAATCCATTGCTTACTGCCTCTCCGAGGGGATAGCTGAGTACCTGAAGAGGAGGGCATGAGTGTGGTGGTGTTTGATGGCTGCTCTATAGTATCTTTGCTGCAATTCTATAAATAATTAGCTTACGCTAAGTGAGCTGCTGGTTGTGTTGTGTGTGTGTGTGTGAAAGATATGTTGAAGACCGACGTGTAGTCCGTCTCGTAGAAAATGAAGAATGCATGGGGGAAGATTAAAGAATGAATGGGGCCTACGAGGGTAGAAAAGACCAAACGCTTATGGAAGCCGACGCGTCTTGAATGCCCCGACACCTCTTAACAGCACCGCCGTGCCGTCGTCGTCTTGCATAAGCACAGATGCAACTTTAAATGCCGAGACGACGACAGCTATGTTGCCGTTGGCCTTTCGACAACGCTGCACAGTGACAGTCGGTGCACGCAGTCTACACGGCGACAGACGATAGCTACGTTGGCGTTGCCCTTACGACAACGCTGAACGCCCATAATCGTTGCCTGACAGATATATATATATATATATATATCGAAAAATTTAAATTAGCATTCTTTATATTATATGAAAATATCATTTTATTTTTTCTCTATCGAAACCATTGTCCTTTGCAGTTTTTATGCTAGGGTCGTCATCCCTTAGGTTGTCAACTTCATCAAATTCAAATTATTGATCAAAATATTTAAACTAAAATTAATATTAATATATTCATTAAATCTTATAAATCAATCTTAGTTTTATTCATGTAAAACTGTTGTCATTACATGTTTTGCTTCTCATGGTCTTTCCTCTTGTTTATATAGATCTTTGCCTCATCTTTGTTCATCCTCCAAAACTGTTTCAGCATTTTAGGTACATCCTTCAAAACTCTTTCAAATAACTCTGCTCATTGGAAGACAAAATCACGTATCTCTACTATCCAATATACTTTTCAGCCTCTCTTCATCTGTTGTAGGTCCTAAGCTCCTCAGCTATATTTATTAGAAAATGTTACACCAAATCCATCTTAACTGTCTCAGTTTTGGAGTATTATGTCATACTTGATTTGGTCACCACCAAGAACAAAAATCCTCGTGATATTACTTCTTCTATTATCATAACACATCTCACTAAAACTAAGATGGTATCCCTTGGTCGCATATACCGCCTATCATTAAATGATCTATGCAACTTCATCACAAATCTTAGTTATCTTGTCATGAAAAAGAAATTGATTGCCCTTGGCATCTTGTCAAAAAATCTTAAGGGCATCACTTTATATTTCCTCTTCATTGAAATTGTTCTCTGCATAAATCCCTTCATTTATAAATGCTAATGATAAGGGCATCACATGATTTATCCCTTATTTTTTGACAATTTTAACCGTTATTCACTTCACAATGAATGACATATTAGTAAGTAATGCTAATCTAACACCAGGATAACCAAGATGAGTAATTCTAGTTATTCACCTATAAGTTCATCTAGTGTAAAAGACATGAGCTTAATGTTGCACCCAGGGTTAACCATCCCTCGACCAGACATATATTAATCATATACCCAAAATCATAAAAATGTGTGACAATGAATTTATTTATTCATAACGTTTCTAAAACTTTGTAAAGAATTATTCTATTACCATATAAAGCAAAAAAAAAGGGTCCAGTCAAGCTCTAACCTGAGTTGATTCATGTCTAGATGAATATCTATTGGAGGCTCCAATCAGATGACTTTGGAGCTTAATGGAGATTTTAGCATGTAACAGAGATGAAGTTTTCTGAAAACAAATGATGTCCAAAGAAATTGTACATTTAAGGAGTGAAACTAATAAGGAAATAGAGTCCATATAAAGTACTTAAAGCTATAAAAGATTATGTTAATGGAAGTCAAAAGACAACGATGTCAGTCAGAAGCCAGATTAGTACCTGTTTGGGTGCATTGACAATTCCACTTGCTATCGAGTTGCATTTCTAAGCCCTCCAAATATGTTGACCAAAATTGCCTTCACTTTGTCATTGGATGTTAGAATATGAAATGTGCACAACCTGAGCAACAAATTATCAAGAAAAATTTATAAAAGGTAACTTGAAACTTTTTCATGATAATAAATTAAAAAACAATTGTAGAAAGGATACGATGAATGAGATGTTCCGATAACTAGTGTTATAGTCTCCATGTTCTACCCAAACAACTGTGAGACATCTTAGAAATTTTCTTTTGCAATCATCTACTTAACCAAGAGTATACATTAAAAGAAAAATCAAGAGTATACATTTAAGAATTTAATTCAACAAACACAAACACCAGTCATGTTATATTATAATCTGAACCTGGCTTTCAGATGCATCGCCACCAACATCAAGTAAATTAGCAGGTGTACCACTTTGCGGTCGTATTATATCCATCATAGTCATTGTCAATCCACCATTGACCATGCACCCGATTTCTCCATCAAGACCAATATAACTCAGATAGGCGTTGGCAGCAGCAACCTGCAGAAGACAAAGATGGTACATAATAAAAGAATGTGCCAAATGCGAATGAAAATGTATCTTGGAAGAGCAGCACATGATCTTAAGGATGTACTGTACCATTATATACTTAAGAACCCAAAGCACATAAAGTAGCACTTTGTGATTCTTAACTTCCCTACAGCCTCATCCTCTTATCTCCAATTCAAAAGCATTACACAAATTATTTTAACATCCTAACCATATAAAACAAAATTACACATTAAAATATGCTACATTTATCTCTTAATACCTATTCAAGATTTGCTCTGTAGGAGCATGATATGATGCGTAGTGTTCTAAGGTCTTACCAATACAACAAACATACCCCACATCTCTAGTGTGACCTAGCAATCAGAGAAGAAATATATTTATCTAGCAATCTGGCATAGATTATATCCATTCAAGAGTAACTGATAGGGCACAATAGAATTGCATTTTGTAGGCTCGGATTATGTAACACAAGGTTCCATGCTTTTAATGGTAAACTAGTAGTGGATAGATGAATATAGCATGCCTGCCAATTAAAAGATAGCGATAAAGGACATTCCTCACCGGTTATATCTGTGACCTCCTCAGTCTTAACAATACCTTCTCCACATGAGTCCACTTTTGAAGGCTCCCGAGCCTCTGCCACCAGCAAGGATTTGGCTTTTGACCACAATCTCTGGAAAATCCAATTAAATTAAGGAAAAACACACAATCTTCTAAGTTACTTTGTTCAGGGTGATCTATATGTAAAAACAGAGAAAGGAAAAATTGAAACATCCTAATATATACAGATGGAAATAGTAAAACAAAATTTGAAATATAGACCAAAAAAATACATTTCAAAACGAGATAATGTGTACCATAAGTAATAATATCTTAAGTATGTGAACAAACGTTTCCATCTCACAAGATGTTCCTTTTTTATTATTCGATTTTGATATGCTTCCTCGATTTTTACAAACAGATCACTTTTACAATTATAACATGAGAAACGTGATTATATGATGGTTGACCGGAACTTTTTAAGTTGTAACAGCATGCAAACACGCCGAGGAATCTGACAATTATCTACCCAAATAAATATCAGGCAAAGTCAGCTTTTGAGGCCTCAATTTTAAGACTACATACAAGATCAAATGGGCAGCTCTTTCATAGCAGCATATATATTTGGAGCAAATTGGGAAGTCCATGCCCTTTGTTGAATACTCAATATATCACCATGTAAGGTGAGCATGAAATGCTCATAAAAACCAACAACATGATCCATGATCTTCGTCTCACATATGATTTTTAAACATTCAAGTAAAACTTGATGGAAACAGAGAAATGTCAGCGTAATAGGGACCGTGAAAGACAAGAAACACACCTCTTTCTCGTTGGGAAAACAGATCGAGCAACCTCTTTAGCCTCTTCAACAGATGAAGCAGCGATTCCCTTTGGCACATGTATCCCATGCTCGCTCATCAATTCAGCGCCCTGCTCTAGACCAGGTTCCCAAGCATTTAAAGCTTCCGATCTTGAAATTAGGAGAAGAAGGCCAATAAAAGGAGAGCGGCAGGATGAAACGTCTAGGGGTATAGACCTGGTACTCGTGAAGCTGCTGCCACCTGCCGGTTTTTCTGAAGGGCGAGAGACCCGGCGACTAACTTCTTGAGAGATCCTCTCCCGGTTCCTCCCGACTAGATCGCAACGGGGAGAAGAGAGGTGGAGAAAGCGGAGGAGAGAAGAACGCGAACCCTAATAGACTCTCTTTCCTTCTCATCGCCACGCGTTTCCTTTCGTTTCACTTCCGGTCATGGACTTCGCGGGAAAAGCATTAACAAAAACGCCCCAATTCGGGCTCGGAGACGCGATTTACCTTTTAGAATTTGGACTAATTTACGAATAAATGAGAGAGAGAGAATGAATAGAGTGAAGTGTATTCATTGTGATTCCATTTCAAATTGGACTATTGAGGGATCCACAGATGATTTCTTCATACCTTCATTCAAAATAACCAACAAAAATATCACAAATATAATTATTAATCAGATAAAACTAATTAAATGTGTGACAAACTATTCATATATAAAGTGTATTACATCACACTACGAACACTAATCAATATTCATACATGAACTGTAATAGGATCGAAACCAAACCGGCTTGGCGTTCATTGGTTCCTAAATAAACCTGAATGATCCAAACCAACAGTTTCTAAAGTGGAACTCAAGTTTCAATTAACTGATGAAGACAGTAAAACCATAAGCTAACACCGAGATGGGCTACAGGCAGCTCAGAATCCTGAAGGTGTAGTACATCAGTGATAGGAAGGAAACAGAACTCAGCTGAATTTTATACTGTTAGTGACAGTCTGCATTCCCTTCTCATCCATCATAAAGATAAGGATTACAAATGCAATGTGATACTGGTACAATTTACAAAAGCAAAGCTACAACCAACTATCATTTTATACAGAGGCTTACGGTCCGATTCGCATAAATTTCAGGAAACCGACCTCAAAAATGGCATAGAAAACAGCCCTATCAACCTTCCTTAATCAGCCAGAACCATCCGGCAGCACATAAAAAAAGGAAACCAAGAACAAAGAATCTATGAAAGAACGGTGTTATTTTCTTCATTTTTGATCTTTTGATAGAAGCTCCTGTACATTCTATGCTTCCGGTGACCAATGCAAGATGCATGAAGCAAGATCAGGAGCTCCCGATGCCACAGTGGACATGGTGCTATATAAGCATTTGGAAATCCCTTTGCGCTCAGTCCAGAATGAATGAAGCAAGATCAGGTGCATCTGATGCCCCCATGGATTCAGCAATTCTGAGAGCCATGACAGACTTGTAAACTGCGAGCTCTGCATTTGCCATGAGCATTTGAGCTCTATTCCGTAGATGAATGGCAAACTCCACAGCTCGGTTTGCAGCATTTTCGGATTCTTGAACCCTCTGCAAGTCTTCCACGTTCGTCCCAGCTATAATACAATTGACACTACCAATTAAAATCACATGTACCAGAAAAGCAAAAAAAATAGATAACCAATTAACTCCTAAAATTGTCTAAAGATGGAAATGCAACCAGCTCGTCTCTAAATATATTCTTACAAAATGTCAGAAAAAAAACTTCTGAGTGAGAGAAAAATGGATGGATAAAAGTTCACCGTTTCATAATAAAAGGAAAGAATTGAGAGTAACCAAGGAATCATATTGAACATCTAAAAAGTCTTCTGGATAAATCAGTTTCGGGTCCCTAAACAAAGAACTTAATATAGCACAAGCAGGTGTGTCATTTTCAAAGCAATGAATTGCAAACTCAATACACACGAAACATTTCAATTTGGATTTTGCCAAAAGCAAAAAATACAACATTTGAAATAGCATAAATATAAAACGAGGATACTAAGAAAAGGCCACAAGAAAACCAAGGAAAAATAATAATAGATTATATATGAGACATCAGCTTTAACCCAAATAATAGACAAATATATTGTAGTAAAAACCAACAGACATGATTCAGTTTTAGCCAAACGATATCAAAACAACTATGGAGGAGTCATGTTTTGTTCTTCAATCTCTAGAAGTGTTTCCTCATTTAACTCATTGATATTTTAGAGATGAGCAAACACTAAATGACAACTAAAATTAATATTTTAAAATGATTATATTTAGAAAAAAATGCATGAGTCAGCACATTAAACTGATATCTTCCAACCATAATTTTGAGAGACATCTATATTTGATTTTATAGACTCATTCTCCAGGAAAGGCAAAACAAACCTTGTGAAATGACCTCTGGCTTTGCTCTTGGTGTCTGTACCCGTTGTCTCTTGGTAGATCTTTTTTTGCGCAGAAATGGTTTATGTACCAACTGCACCCTCCGCAAAGGTGGACCCTGTTGAAAAGTATATTAAGGGCACCAAGTCAGACAATAAGTCAAAACCAAAAAAGAGTTTAACATAAACCATTACCAAAAAACGAGAAGCAAATTATTTAAGCAACCAGCATCTTAAGCTCAAAGGGTATCAAAAGCACAATTAATGTTGTCCTCAGACTAGACAAATCGCAGAAAAGTTGTGAAACATGATACTGATGCATGATCATTACATTTATAGGTGATAATTAAAACCAGAACACGTTAGACATTAATCCACTGTGAGGAAAATTCACGATGAGGAAATTCATAGTACAGATGATGCAATAAAATTTTGCAATGAACTCTCACAAGAAAGAAAATAGAAATAATGAACCAAGAGTTGTGATCAAGTCATTAACAATTTTATTCAATTAAAAACCGTAAAAACTTCATCAAACCAAAAAAGTAAACACTGCAGCTGTAGTAGGCATCAAACCTTGGGCTTTTTGATGAAAAATTTATAAAAACCACAAGTTGTCAGCACTTAAACCATATATAAGCAAAGTGAAAAAAATCCACAATAAACTGTACCCAGCCAACTTGCCAGCAATAATAAACTATATATAACGGAAGCAACCAGTAAAATAGTAAACTTGATTTTGCTACTTAATTACGAGCTATAAAACTTCAAAAAAGAACAAGAAAAAGAAAAATATAATACTTACAGATACCTGAAACTCTCTAACTAAAGCAGCATGTCTCTTGTTCCTCTTTCTTATCCAATAGTCATAGATGGCATTCAACATCTCCCTCTTTCCGAAATGCTGATAAAGATCTAATGCTTTTTCCTTGTCAAATACATCATCCACATTGCTGTAAGCATCCTTCTCCATTGCATAAATTATTTTCTCAAAACCGTCTTTTGTAATATCAACAAATTCACTAGTCTCTATATGTAGAATGCTAGAATTATACTTAATGAGCCACTGTTCATCCCCTGAGTCCATATCATACATAGCAATTTTGCTTGATAAAACCCGCTGAACTTCATCATCCATCATTCTGATGTACTCATCAGGGCGCGCAAAAGTAGCTCCAGCATCATCCTCATAACCAGGGACCTCCTTAAACACGGGCACAGGAATCATCCTGGAGGACATCTGCATGTTTCGCTCACGACATTCCATGTGCAGCTCCTTGAACACAAGCCAATCCCACCTATCCAAAAACTCAAGCTTCCACCTACCATCTCCAGCCCACATATAGGCATGAGTGAATCGATTGACAAAACAAGGCCTCATATCAAGAGGCCTGTGCAAGTACCTCACTTCACCCTGTGATTTAACTGCTATACACCATTCCTTAGAGGCCAACATCAACATGACCTCAAAACCTTCCTCTCTCCAACACCTGTCAGCATCAGTAACTAAGACATTTGCATTGCAATGTACAGAGTCTATGTTCTGCTTCACCTCCGCCAAAGCAGATTTCAGTTCCCTATTCTGCTCTACAGGGCTCTTCTTGGCAGACTTCCTCTGCTTCCGATGAAAACTGATAGGAGTTGACACATCACTCTCATCTTTGAAACTGAACAAGTCCTCAGCACAGGCATCAGGCACTTCAATAAATAATGGCCTTATCATGGGTTCCAGTAGAAAACCTGCTTCAGCTTCAGAAGAACTGCTAGAACCACTCTGGCTAGAGTGTAATGATAGTGGGGCCTCTGGATGAGAACTCATCAAAGACGGGTTCCGACTTCTAAAAAATCTAGAGGAACTTCTCTTTCTGCGAAGCATGCTTAGCCTTGAACCACAGAAAATAGTTGTGTTTCGTGTAATGGACTTATAACCATCATTCTTAGAATTGTGCTTCTCAATAACAAGGGTCCCCGAAAGTTTAGTTCCCAAATAACCTGCCTCCTTGAGAGTATGACTAATAGTTTGTCCAGTATCAACCATTGCAGAGGGATCAGGATGCGAGTACATTGAGTGCCTCTTAAGAACACAAGGTAAATAAAGGGAACCAACAAGCATGCTGATGTGCAAGCTCCTAAAGTAGAATGGAAGGGCCGAAAAATCAAGCCATACTAATGGAACAGACAGTCGCGCACCATAAATCTTGCATACCCCGAAAGAAGGTAGAGCATTTGTGAACAGATTATTCTGAAACAAAATATAGGAAGAGAAGTGCACTCAGACATTTAGACATACCAGATATCAATATTGAAAGCAAAAAACTGAGAATAAACATCTAAACAGAACAAACTTACATCTCTGTGCCACCTGATGGGTAATACGTGGACTCCCTGCTGAGAGAAGACACTTGCCAAGGACCCGGATAGTAGGAAGAAAGCAAATTCCCGAACTGACACCGTGGCCCTCCTCGTCCATCTAAGGATGGCAATCAGGAGTCTCGAGAAGAAAAGTGAACTGCCCAAGCACGAGAGCTCCACAAGCAGCAAGAGCACCACAGGACCACCGATGCAAGTGCACAAACTATCTTCCATAATGCCGATCTTTTTTGCAAAGTTAACTGCAGATACCGCAACCCTAAGCTCTCTTTTCGAAACTCTTCTCTTCATCGACGTTTCCACAGGGTCCATGTCAACGTTTGCTGGTTCGCGTTTGATTCCTTCGTATAAAGGCGCCACCTTTAGCCTCTTCCTGCAACCTTTCCGACTGAAAAACAACCCAAATCTTCTGTCTATCTCGGCAGCCCCATCACCCGCGGACAAAGATGATAACACCGCACTACTCTTAAGTTGCCTCTGCCGCTTACGCCGATAAACTATCCCAAACTTCTTCCCTTGCGGAGAATCCAAATTGTCATTGGGAACATCAAATTCCGGAGACTCCGTCACGACCGCACCAGCGCAAGCCTCCGTTTCGTGCCGCACAGTCGGACCACCAAGATCACGCTTTTCCCCTTCCTCCCCTTGCCACCATCGGAGATCCGCCGTCGCATCGCCGCCAAAGGCCCCCAACCACTCATCCCTGTTCTTCCATGAAGCGGACCGCTTCCCGGAACGGAGAACCCTGGAGTCGCCGTCGCCGCAGGCATTGGCGGCCGCGGATGCGGAAGATGCCTTGGCGACGTACACCCTCGTCGATCGCCGGGCCCCCACCGAGGGCATGGGCGCCGGAGGCGGCGCCGGCAGGGGGAACACCCGCGACCCTATCTCCGCCTCCGCCGCCCTGTACAGCTTCAGCCGCGCCGCGTTATTGCTTTCCGGCCTTGCGTGCCGCCGCGTCACAACCATAATCTCCTCCCCCAAAGAACCCCCTCATCGTCGATTCCTAACACCCACGCATGGCCAAATTCCGATCCGATCGTTTCGATCCCTTCCCCCCTCTTTAAATTGAGTTCAAGATTTAAATACTTCGACGCCGATTCAGATTCCTTCTCTTCCTCTTCGCCTTCCCTCGCAAGATCACGATCTAAAGAAGGGGCAAAGTAACGGTAGTTGAAGCGCGTCACGTCGTCGGCGGTGGGGGAGAGAGAGAGAGAGAGACCGAGCTAGGGTTTGGTTTCGGGCCTCTCTTTTAATGGGCACCGCCGATTCACGGGAACCGTCTGATGAAGATCGAACGTCAAAATTTTGGGGATTTTATTCCGCCCCTCGCGGGATTTTAAACGGCGGGGGATTTTTCTAGGAGCATTGATCGGATGCGCCGCGGGGTAGATCAATCCACTACGTGGCGAGGCGTTAGCGGATGGCATTAGTGGGATAACAGGCCTGGAGTTGAGCTCCAATAGTGGTTCGGCGGAGCAGCGGACGCGACTTTTGGGGGTGGAGTCCATAGGTGAAATGACGAAACTATTCCCCTCGACGGACACGTGTCCGGTGCGTCGCGGTACACCGTCTGCAGGCGCTTGGAGCCTGACACGTGTTTCCGGCCGCGGGACCGCTTTCCGTTTCGGTGGGGTTTGATGGGTGCGTCTCGCAGTGTGATCCCAACACGGTTCCGAGCTTCGTCAACCGATTCAACGCACGATAGGGTGGGGTCCAGCCCACTTTGTTGCAACCTTGACACGCGTCGGCCCACCTATGGTCTAGAATTCCTGAATCCAGCATCGGTCACACGTGAAATCCTCCCTAGGATTGCTTCGTGGAGAAGAGTTTTACAGATCAAGCCCACCTCGCCAAGTAGAACAGCTTTATTTACCTACATATCCCTTGTCAGATACAAAAAGACGATAATGCCCTTCAACAGGTTTATATGACTTCCACAAACCTCTAAACCTAAATATTAATATCATGGTTACCTTAACTAAGGTTAATCCAAAGGTTAATATGAATAGAAAAAATATGTAAGATAAATTTTCCATAACCTTCCCTTTTTTCATGTAAAAGACACATGCTAAATCAAGATTTTGATAGATACATTCAGCATCATTAATGGAAAATATATAGATTTAAAGATTTAGATTAAGCATTGTTATGGTAAGACTATTTATGTTTGCCTTCGACAGAAACTCAAACTGCATTGGTAGACTTCTGAATCACATTAAACACAAATAAACAATCAACAACAAAAATAGTCAGCTAAAGGTAAATTTTGAGAGAATCTTCATGCTTCGCCATCAACTTGCTACACAAACATCTATGACAACATAACATACAAAGCCACCCTAGTAGAGTGCTGAACCTTCAGACTAAAATTTGCAGGAACAATGCAGCATACAAGTTCACAAAAGAATGAGTTTGCATATATCATACTGTCATATACTTCAGAATAGTTGAACGCACATCCTCCATAAAAGCTGCAGCTTCTTTCTGCAAAGTGAACCATCAACTGTGTAAGTGAACAAGAAGCCAATTGTGAAAGGCAGCAAAGAGAGTGACATTTGAGCAACCTGATTGTTAATTATCGCGCTCGCTATGTTCTCATCAAGCAGCGCCAAAATAGATCTGCTCAGCTCATTCCTCTCAACCATCTCGAGCAACTGCTCACAAGGAAAAACCACACCATCAAACTTGGTGATTACAGTATCAAAATAATTATGTGTGTGTGGATCCGACACGCTGATCTTACAGTTGATTTCCTGTCTTTAGACTGCAGTATTTTCATAAGCCTTTCTTTGGCTGATACGAGGTCAGTTTGCATCTTATCATATGCTTCTGAGGCAACAATATACAGGAAGACAATATCAGTTTGGAAACAGAGCAGTTTGATGCCATATGCAAGTTGAGCTCTGGAATGCCGAAAAGAAAAAGAACCTGTGCCCTCTTGCAAGACCTTCTGCATTGCTTCCAGCTCGATCAACCTATCCTCCATCTCCTGTACACAAATAATAATGTAACTCAAAACTGCTCTTTGATTGTTTTTAGCACGGACAAAAAAGTTGCTCATCCAGTAATACCGTAGTTCTATTGACTGCAAAACGGAGTTGTCCAAGCTCAACTCGTAGGTGATCGAAAAACTCTTTGTTTAACCTACACATCATGTACGGTACTCGCATTATTCACCGAGTCATGGTAAAAGTAGCTGTATAACTATGATAAGATTCTTATTATTTGCAGTGTATGTGGTTAATCTGAAATAAAAACAAGATTCTTTCACCTTTTGAAATTGATGTTATTAATTTTTTACATGTGCCAGATGAATCAAGGTACAAAAATGTACAAATGTTCGAAGAACATGTCAATTGGTCTTCCACTGGGAATTCTGTTCCAGCTAGGAACCAATACAATAAAGCAAATTGGACCAGTTCATGTTGAAAATATAAAATTATGCATCTTGTCTCGTCTACAGGTCTAACCTTTAGATGCAATGGCATTCATAAAAGAATTGCATTCGAGCAATTTTCTTTCACCAACCAGGCCTCAACCTGTTAACCTGGTGCCTTGATTGGTCATGTCATCCCACAATGTCGTGAGTTAGAATCCTCATTTTAATACTCCAGTTTAGTCCAACATAAAGTGGGTAATTCTAGACTCGAGAATTTTGGATCAGTGCTTTAGCCAATTATTGTATCGGGCAAGAGCAGCTCCTCCATGTAACACTGAATGTAGAAGCAGTGAGAGAAAATAAAAGTCTCGAACGAGACTTATTTTTCTCAATTTCAGCAATTGTCTAAGATTTTGTTTCAAGCTACTGATGCAGAATAAAAGCATTGAAGCTGAGTTAGAATGTTGGAATTTTGAAGACCTAGAAACCAGCAAATAACTTTTATCCGACTTGGTTTTGCTTTATAAAAAAGAATTTACCCACCTTCCTTTTGAAACTCTCAAGATGATATTTTTAAATGCATAGTAGTCAACACAATAACACGGGAAAATGCATGCATAATCTAAATGAACTAAAATATTAGTGAAAAACCAAATGAAAAGATGTCGAATGTACTTTCCAGATTGCTATGTCTAGACAAGTTGATCCTCATTTCAGCCCTAAGCAAGTGATGATCGAGTTCAATATATACACTAAACCAGATTTAGTTCTTTGCATCAAATCAACAAACACATGGCTGAAGCTGTGGTAGTATTTGTGTATCTCTCTACGACAAGAATCCCTAAACTAAATCTGAGTTAATTAGTCATTGTCCTGAGATACTAAGCAACAAAAGCAAGAAATCTAGAAAAGTAGTACCAAATTTGTTTTCTCGGAGTTATATATTTCAATTCTCATCTCAAAACCAACTAGTTAAATGCTATATTCATCTTTGTCCACTTCAAACTTGGTAACTCCATCTAATCTATTCATGCTTTTACTGAATAATTTTCCTTTCAGATATCAAAATCGAGGAAAAAGAAAAAGGAGAGCTGCATTAGCTAAATGATAGCCAACATGAAATGCCAGAGACTTGGCTTATTCTGTTCACTGCATTAAATGGCCATAGATAAAAAAGAACAGCAGTCAGCAGCTCACCGGGGCCGCAACCTCCCGATCTCCACCTCGATGTCCCGCGCTTCACTGTCAAGAAAGTACTCTATCAGTCCCTCGGTCGTCTCCGGCACCACACGAGCCTAGCGACAAGCACAGCAGAGAACAGAGAATGATGAGCGAGAGCTCAACCGAAGCAGCTGAAAAAAGCACATGAGACGGATGAGGAAATGCGTCCGAGACCTCTCGACGCTTGCGGCGCTGCTCCCGCTCCTCTCGCAGCTGGCGGTCGAAGGCCTCCCGGGAGACCGCGTCCTTCTCCAGCTGCCGCTTCAGATCGAGCCGCGCGATGTGGCCACGCTGGGGCGGCCCGAGTATACCTTCAGGGTCCTGCAAAACGGATGAAAGGATCCATAAATTACCCCCCCAAAAAGAGAAGAAGGAAGAGGGAGATGACTTGCCCAGCCGACGCATAGAATTCTCCTATTCTGCCGCCTCCTCAGCGTGAAGGTCTTCACCACGACTACAGAGGCGGAAGAGACGATCATGGCAGCCATGACGAGCTTCGAGTGCCTGCCTCAGCTGGGTAGATGGAGCCAGCGCTATCCATCATGAGCGACCGAGGGGCTCCGGATAGCCAACATCGTTCTTGCTTCCGTGTTTTTGAAAACAAGAAAACAAAAGCACTCGGTTTGGTTTTGTTTAAGATGGCCTTATGGTCACGAAGGGCAGCAGGAATGGTTCCAACCCGGTTCAATTGAGATCACATCGATTTGAACCCAACCAAGATTTTCTAGGTAGCTTCCTTCACATTGTATGATCGTGTTTAGAACCCGGTCGACCTGAGACGGCTGGACCCAAAGTATCTTGTCCGGATTATGTAAAACTAGCTGAGTATATCCGAACGAAGTCCTTTCGATTCCTAATCGAAATCGATTGAAAGTTATGTCTAAGGCTGATTCTTTATCTTTTTTTCATAATAGTATTATGTCTAAGATTATGTTTGGAAGTTATACCACTCAGATACAGTCTTTTACGTTATATCAGGCAGGCAATTGTACCGCTCAAATTGGCAATAATATTGATAATGCAGGATTGTTGGGCAGTAATACCGCCTAGATAATGCCTAGGAGATCGAGCTTCCGATGATTCCACCGCTAGACCCTGCTATAGGTCATTGAATGGGCCAAACAATAAGCCTAATTCAATCTTGATTTAGGCTCAATTGACTCCAAATTGAATAGTAAGGTACACTCAAATTAAGACATAACTTCGACAACTTCGACAATAAAGACTTAAACAATTACAATACAGTAAATCTAAGTTGTCCAACTTGTCATTTGTTCATCTGAACTCCCGACGAACTTCGGATGTGTCGTTCGAACCTTCAACATATCGCTCGATCTATTAGTATGTTGACTCCCGTAACATCCGATCTTGGCGCAACATTCAATTCTTCCGGCTTAATGCCTGATTTCTGACTCCAACCTAATGTTTGATTCTTCTTGCTTTAATTGATTTGCCTTTTGAAGTTAGTCTTGATCACTTTTCTCAACACATGGATTAGATCATAAATTCATCAATTGATTTTATCATCAAAATTCGAGATTCAACACAGAAGTATGAGCAAAGAGCATGTAAAAGCTAGTAACAACTTAATGCATGAAGTACAACTCTCGAGGATGTAAGCGGAGCCTTCTTAACTCATAAGAGAATAAGTGAAATCAAGTATCATAGTTCTCTTATTTATCCAATAGATTATTTGAAGAAACTTAGTGAAAGATAACAATTATCAAATTTTTACTAATGATGATTGATTGTCTACTTAATTTTTTAATGAAATGTCAATTGAAAAAAGAAGTAATACGAACCTACTTGAAGGTGATAACTAAGTAGAAGATAAATCAAATGATAACTCCAATAGGCATCCACCCAATTTAAGAGGTATGAGATGTTTGAGAGACTAGTGTACAATAAAAAAGATCTATTCCTTCATCTAAGGGATCTACATGAACTAGCAAAGTTCAAAACAATTTGACCGAACCTACATTATAGTCTAATTGGCAAGTTGAAGTAGCACTAACAGATTAAAGTTCGAATACTCAATAACAATGATAAAGAGTAGTTGGGAGCTAAGAGATGCATTGTAATTAAAATAAAAGATTAAAGATTCAATAAAGATTAGGAGATGCAATATCCGCAAAGACTTCGACGAGGACGTTGAAGAAATAAGTGAGGAAGAATATCACGAATAAATCTGTACAAAGGGTGTTTGATGTAATGTTTATATATATCTATATCTTTTTTTTATTTTCTTTTATGCCTTACATAGCATATAAAGAGCTTATATTAGGCTTAATATCCTCATTTTAGTTGGCTCTTATGATTATGTTAATCTTATAAATACAAGTTATGAACGGTCATCGAGTAAGTGATAAAACTATATATAAAAAAAAACCTATCAAGATAGTTTTTTTTTTTTTTTTAGTTCTTCTAGATCTTTAGAGTGATACCAACATTGTACTTTGGGGTTACCGAAGTGGTATATTGTTGGATAAACCTTTGAGGTAGTGTTTAGGGGTAATTCATTATCTTTTTCTATAGTAGTGTCATTTGTCGAGACTTTTATTATAGTGGATTACTTTGGATCATTTATCCTATGATCGTTGAGAATTTATAAAATTTATATTTATAATTTATATTATTTATTAAAATATCTACTTGTAGGTTCTGAGTTAAATAGTTCATCTTACTGAATAATTATCTCATTGAATTATACTTGTGTGATTGTAAACCAGACTTCCATATAAAGACGATGATAGGTAATAACTTCCAAAGTGTATCTATGCGTTCATTCGTCGCTTATCGAAAAAAAACAACAAAACTACTACGCAAATTAAACAAAAATAAGTTTGAGTCCATTACCGTGTGGACGAACCTTAATGGGTTTGAATGGACTGATTCAAGGTTTCGATGGCGTGATTCGTACATGGTGGGTGATGTAGAATATTGTTGATGTCACCCTCATCGCAGCATGCTTTGCCAAAATTCCAATCTTTCGAGAGATTATGTTCTCGATTCATGTTTCGTTTACGAAGTCCAAAGCATTCGGATGCGAGCAAAAGTGAAAGCGACAGTCATGATCGGACTACGACCACCTTGCCGTGTTCATGACGAAACCAATCTGCAGCGAACATACATACAGATAAAATTACTCTGCAGAGATGACTAAACGGCTCTCGTCTGTACAAAACAGTAATCAAATGATCATTACAACTTTCAAGCTTTGTGAGAATAGCAGACTTACATCAGACTTTTCTTTTGTTTTCTCTCAGTCATCTTGCTGACTTTGGCCAAGTTTGAATGATCAAAATCCTATTGTCCAATGTATGTGACGTCTGGCCAAGTTTGAATCCTTGTGTATCAATCATCAGAGGAACATATTTCATGCCCATAAACTTAAGATCCGTGTGAATCCATCTTAATTTCTTGTGTTGATTTGGTCAGCAGTCATGCTGTATCACATCATCAATGGCGTCCTTGAGCAGCTTCCTCCGGTCTCTCTCACTCTCTCTCTTCATCTTTGCCTCGTCGAGTTTCACAATAAATATCTAGAGAGAGAGAGAGAGAGAGATGGGTAAGATGATGAAGATGATGATGAATACGGTGGTGGCGGTGGTTATGGTGGTGTTGACGGTGATGAGCGGCGGGGCGGAGGGGCAGTCGTCGACGCCGTCGTGCGCGTCGACCCTGGTCCCCTGCTCGAGCTACGTGCACTCGACGAGCACCCCGTCGGCGGAGTGCTGCACGCCGCTGAAGCAGGCGGTGGATAACGACCTGCAGTGCCTCTGCGCCGTGCTCAACGACGCCACCGTCATGAAGGCCTGCTCGAGCTACGTGCACTCGACGAGCACCCCGTCGGCGGAGTGCTGCACGCCGCTGAAGCAGGCGGTGGATAACGACCTGCAGTGCCTCTGCGCCGTGCTCAACGACGCCACCGTCATGAAGGCTTTCAACATCTCCACCGATGAAGGGTTTCGCCTCGCCCGGTCCTGCGGCATCTCCAGCTTTCGTGATTGCTCCAATGGTAAGCATCCATCGATCCCCCTCCGTATCATCATCCCCTCTAAACTCACCAATTTTCTTCTTTACTGCTTTATATATACATATACACTTTAAATGCTTAAAAACTTGCTCATGTATTATTATAATTAATCTTTGTTATCTTTCGTAATTTAACTATCATCAACAATTTTAGTGTACATCGTTACTATTCAACTGATGCTAAAAATCTTTTTTAATATTTAAACATCTTTTTTGAAATATAAACACCCTTACAAGTGGAATATTTTGAATTTTTTTATGAATATTAATCATAGTTACATATAAAAATTTTAGGGTATTTTTTAGTATTCAAACATCTTTTTTGAAATATAAACACCCTTATAAGTGGAATATTTTGAATTTTTTTTATGAATATTAATCATAGTTACATATAATAAAAATTTATAGCAACGAGTATGCTATAACGATATAAAAATAAATTTTAGTTCCAGAAATAAAAACATCTTTAAGTTTTCGGTCGAAGCCTTATTATTTCACTACGTTATAAAATTAACTCATCATCATATATGATTCCAGAAATAAAATATGACTTGTATTGGCTGGAACTGTGTTCGTGTCTGTAGATTGACTGACTCTTTGATGTTTCCTTTGTCATCGATACAATCTTGCAGCTTCGTCACCATCTGCTACGCCTCCTCCTCCAGGTAAAACTTTATCCTGATCGATTAAAGACTCAAATATGAGACCATCAATTATATCCATCATTATAATAATAACTTGATACTCACTCACATAGTTTGTTTGTTGTTCATGTTATTGCGGGTGCTAAAGGAAATAAGAATGGTGGAGATGGCAACAGGGCGAATTGGATCGGCATGTCAACCTTTATAAGCTTGTTCGTCTTCTGCTGGTCCGTTATGGCATAATGGGATGAATGCTTGTTTGTCTTCTTTGTCTTCTTCTTGTGATTGAGATCAGATATTATTTCTCCCCTTCAAGATTTCAAGTTCATTGAGTGGTAGTAGTCACAGCTTAGCTTCTTTGTTTGGTGGGCAGTGTCAATTACTTGTTTGTTTGAAATTGAGCTCATATACAAATTTTAGTTATTGCTTTTCCATTTAAGTTTAGTATATGCATCTAAATCCACAAATTTAACAGATATGGCATTTTATTATCTAACAGTCTAAGATCAAAACAACAGTAACCAATGAAATCCAAGTCATAATCTTTATTTCCAAGTGCTAAGTAACATTTTAACCACTACAAATAATGCTGGAAATGGAACCTGTGATTTGCTTGGGGTGAGAAACATGCAGACAATCTTATGGATCTCCATAAATTATATGCCCACAATATTTTTGATACAAAACTAAATAATCTTCCGACACAAAAAAAGCACTGCTAAATAATCTACTTCATGAAGAAATTAAACACATCCGGCATTTAGGTTCAAAATTCATTAATCTGAAATTTTCAGAAAACTATAGAATCTGGTTTTGATCCTAAATAAAATGGAAATGTACTAACATGACAGTTATAATATTGCAATGTTCCACATAAAACCGGGGTCTCCTCTTGAAAGAACTAAAGCAACTCAAAATCATCCTAATGTTGCACAAAAATATTTTGGTAAAAAACATGGATCTTAATGCTTACATGGAGAGTCAAATCTTGCCGTGCCTTGTTCGGCGTGAGGAGCCTGCAAAGATACTGCTGTGTTACCCGTTATATTAATCCAAAAAACCTGCACACTTCAATAATTGTACAAGCAGTCTACTGCTATACCTCGCCAAAAAAGTGCAGAATGCTTAAACTCAAATCATTAGTCATAGGCCGTTCAAGTCTTATACATTAAGCCAACTCTTGCTTTCTCGTTAAAGTGGGACTATCAGGATATCAAATGTGTAGCATATATTCTTCTTTGAACAACCAATTGACCAAAAGAGACTTAGAGAGATGAAAAAACGTCATGTACTGAACCTTGAAGAAACAGCGAGGATTTGAACAGTACCTCGATTAAATTTTCGAGTCCATGAAGCCACAATCTCAAGTGGCCATGGAGAGAGCCTGAAACCAATCCTCCGTCATGTCCCACTATCAACATCAAATCCAGCTCCGGTCCAGCCAGACCCTGAAGGTCCCCTTCCCTTTGGCATGATCATGCTGCCCTTCGCTCTTCCAGAATTCATGGTTCTCTTCTTTTCTTTCACTTCCACGGGCTGTTGGTTCCGTGCATCTGAAGCTGGCTCGGCTTTATTGGTTGCAGGAGCAGTTGCATCAGGAATTCTTCCCTCTGCTGGTTGATTCTGTCTGATTGTGGCAGCTATAACATTGCTAGGTGTCTGCTGCATCAACTTCCCATCCTGACATGACATCATAGAAAATTCAATTTGCATGCACCTCAAACAGTTTAAGCAAGTAATTTGCATCGGTGCAGCTTTGTTGCAGTAAGAGACAGGCTATTCAATTTCCCAGATCAAATTCTGAAATTTTACAACACTGGTGAGCATGATCCAGCCAATATATTGTATATTCCTAAGCAATCAAGAACAGAACAGTCTTGTACAGTTTTAATTAAGACGACAAACATATATTTATATATATATATATATATATGTTTGTCGTCTTAACTAAAACTGTACAAGACTGCCCTAACAAGAAAACCCAACTTCGGATAATATCAGCTTGCCATTCTGACGGTGGAATCTGAGAGCAGCCAACATTCTTAACAAATAGAGCTGGCAGAGTGGGGAATAGGTCCTTACTGAAACATCAGAGGAAATCCTGCTAGGGTTGAGAGCTTCTAGTCGTCTTTTTAGCTCCTCCAACCTTAAATATTGGGTACTTGTGCTTTCTTGAACCTATCCATTGAGCATCAAGATGAAATTCTATAGAGCAGTTCCATCAATTATGTCAAGTCTAAACTAGTAACAAAGAAAACAATAAACAAATACCAGCTGATTCAGATCATCACAAAGCTTCTGCTTGACATCCTCTTCATCTTTGACAGCTTGAGCTGCAGCTTCCCATGCCTAAGGTGACAAATTAGTTTATCCCTCAAGATAACTTGATGACCAGAAAGAAAGCATAAGAAACATTTGTTTCATCTCCTATTTTAAAAGTGATTTTATGCTAACCAACTAATTGCGTTGGATGATTTAAGTCTATTTTGGCTTGTGTGGAATTTGATTAGTTGATGCAGTCTCCTCGAGGAAACAGATTATTCACAAATGCAGAAACATATTATCGTGTAATGATGAGAAACATAAACTATGCAAAAAAAGAGCACATGAAACTAACCTTTTTAGTTTCTTCTTCCTTGAGCTTAGCCATACGTATCCTCTCAGTTGACAATTCAATCTTCTTTCGCAGGTGTTCAAGTGCTTAAGGCATATGATAAGAAACACAAAAGAGAGAGAGCTAATTTAGGTGGTACACTTCAGTAGTTAAGTAAATATGTCCAAGGTAATTTAGAAGTGCAAAAACCTGCTTTTTTTGGCCCAGCTGTAAGCTTCAACTCCAATGTAAGAGACTCTAGCTCACGTTCCACTTCGCGAATCTTAGAATAATTTTCTTGAATATATCTAAGACATATGGTAAATACTTTGGTGAAGAGCTCATAAAGAGAATACTAAATTAAGAAGAAAAAAAAGTGGCCCTTGATATTAAAAAAACAAAGTAGAAGACACAGCTGTCATAATACACTAGGAATACTTAATAGGTTGGGCTGCTGTGTTTTTTTTTTCTTGGGCATGAAGTGCACTGTTATACCAAAAAAAAATATTTATACATATCTAATAAGCATATAGTCAGAAGAGTAGTTTCGATTCACCTGGTGACAAAAGCAGGAGATGCTCTAACAAATTTAGAAACTTCAATGATGATCATGTTTATTTATTTATGGTGATTAAACAGCAGTAGACATACATTCTGTAAAACAAGATAGTTGATGCATCAGATTTAACCAGTTATTGTTGAAAGAGGGTTTTAGTTTGTGCTCTTCATATAGTTGCAGGTAAAAAAAATGATGGTCAATGGCATGAGTAATCACTATAACAGTTGGGGAAAAAGTCAATATGATGCTCCAACTCTCCACAATGTATAATTCACAAGTTTGTGATTGGACTGAGGTGGCAATTAAGTGTCCAGATGAACTTTTGAACTCTCTCATATTATACTATCTTTCTATACAGGATATTATCCTTCCCATGACTGAAATTGTACATTATAGACCACACAGGGCCTACAGATCTGACCCTATTTGAGGTTGACTCTGGCTATCATCACATAAGCCATGAAATCTAGATCTGCCACACAAGAAGTTTTATTTGCAAACCTCAGGAACAACCTGTGTGCTGATATTAAAGGGACAACAATTTACGCAATGAAACCATGAAAATGTCACCAACCAGAAGTTACCATAGTGCAATTCAATCCAGGAGGCATCTAAAAACCTATGGAGAATGTATATCCTACAAATGCATGATCATTAATGGTCCTAAAGAACATGACGGAAAATGATTATACATTGTATGATCCAAGAGTATAGAGAGAAGTATAATCAAATCCTCATGTTTTCAAAGAAGCAATCTCTGATGAGAAATTTCTCTAAACCGAACCACCTTAATATTTTAGGCAATTCAAGAAGATCTTGCTAGACTGGCTAGTGTTTATTCACATGTTCTAATATCTCAAATCTTTACAAACCAGCTTTACATTGTAATTGTTCTCCTCAAAACATAATCTGGAAGATCTCATAATATCAAATTTGCACGAAATCAAACTCTAGTTTCTTCGCGTTTCTCCAATAGATCATTATCGCCCCAATGGATCTTCAGTCACAGGCTTGTGACATGGCGGTTTCTCAAGAAAATAAGCTGTACATTCATATGAACACTAATGCTGTAAGCTAAACACGATGCATCACATAGGAAGAAAGAAAAACTTTTCACGGACGTCTTGTGGGATCTCTTTACAAACAAACATTGGAAATATCATTTATTTCCCCAAATTCAAAAGCGGATCTGGTGGCAACCCCTAATGACCCACAGTGTATTCAACCCACCTCGATGCTTTGACATTCTCGCATTCTTTTCCGTACAAACACATCAAAGGCGTCCACAATTTACCAATCAATAAAAAGACCAGGGAAAGTTACGGAAGATGGGAAGAGAAAAAGGGAAAAACGAGATACGGGTTTTTCCATTCGGGTACCTCCTGAGCTGGAGCTTCTCTGCCTCGATGATCTGAGAAATACAAGAACCTTTCTCGTTAGAAATTGCGCGAACAGGGAAAGTTACGGAAGCGATGTAGGGAGCGAGAGACAGATCTGAAAGGAATAGGGACCTTCTCAGTGTAAGCGAAGATGGGGGACTCTCTGGCGATGCCATCGGGGCCGATCTCGGGCAGCAGCGAGGGGTGGGAAGTCGGTGGAGGAGGGGGAGGAGAAGCCATCGGAAGACGAGGACGAAAACGAGGGGGAAGTGGAGACCTCGGGGGGCCGTCGACGTCACCGTCAAATACTCTCCACGCGGAGTGGAAAATAATACTGCGGGCTTCACGATTGACACTTCTATGCGGAATACTTGCATAGAAAAGATAGAAAAGATATCATCGAGACCGTTCGTTCTCTCATCGGATTGTATCATCTGAACCGTCTGTCTGATTTGATCAAATAAATCTTATGATACTTTATTCGATTCAAATCAGATGGACGGTCGAGATGATACGAGAGATGAAGTGGACGGCTTTGGAGGGTTTACTATATAGCTTTGGCAGATGATAAAGCGCCGTAAATCCTCAACTACACGTGTCCGCTACTTCTTATAATCCAAGAAACTAAGTAAAAGAAGAAAACACGGATCTCAAAGCGTAGACTCTTCCACACGATCCCAAAAAACTGAAACGCACGGATTTCAAATCGTAGACTTCCCCGTCTCACCGTCTCACTTCAGCCTCCGGCCGACTCTAACTCACCTCCGATTCTTCTTCTCCTTCTTTTATCCGATCCGTCGAGCTTCGCAGCGGATGGCCGATGGAGGCGGCGCTGCCTCCTCCTAAGTGATGCTATAAGGTTAACTCTGGATTTCGATCTCGATTTCTTCTCTGGTTTTACTTGGATAGAGATCGCGACGCTAAATATCAAGGACTCGAATTCTTCTCTCGTTTCTAATGTCTTCCCTCTTAGGGTTTTGATTAGGATGCTAAAGATTAGCGACTTGGAAAGGATTGCTCTTTATGCTCATTTCCCTTTGGGGTTTTGATTTTTGATTCCTTTTCATGGGCAGATGTGTTGATGATGATGGTGATCCCAAGGTTAACGATTTCGAGGTCTCTGAGAAGAAGAGGTGGTAGAAAAAAAATTGGTAAATCATTTATTTTCTATATATTAATGTTTTTCTTTCTCGTTTGTGGATCTTTTGGTTTCTTTATGCATTTGGGTGAATGATGTTCTTGACAATGACTCTGTTGACTCCCACCGAAAGTTGCATCGAATTGAATGGTATTGGATATGAATAGAGTGCATCAGACGGTCAACAGATTAAGATCTCTTGATGTGAGATCAACTCGTTCATCAGACGGACCATCTTAAACGGATCGCAGAGTCAACGCAATGGGCTATCTTTAATTTCGGACTCGATAAGGCCGCGTGTATTGGATATAAAAAGAGTAAAATCCTGTACGATGCACTCGAAGGAAAGAAGGAATTGGGCGATTTTCGCCAAATATCCAAAAGATATCTTTTTTTTTTTCAAAAAGTATTTCTAAGTCGAAAATACCTAAATAAACTCTCACCAACTTCTTTTATCAATTTTTTTTTGTTATTTTTTCACCGATTTTGAATCATTATAGGATTTTCATTTGGTTCAGTATTTTTTAATAGCATTTACAATATTTTTTCTAAGTATTGAGAATATTATAAAATTATAAATAATATCGTGTTATGCCTCTTTGATTTTATTACTTGTAGAATATTATGATATTATATTTTTAGGCTTGTATTTATTTTGATTGAGGTCAGGAGTCCACTCGGATTATTTATCGTGCTTCTATAATATTTTTATTATTGTAAAATATTTATTCTTATTTGAGTGATATTATTCATAAATTATTATAAATATTTATTTAAATTATAGTAAAATACATCAAATAATTTTTTATATGTTTTGATTCTATCTAACTTATTTACAATGTTTTTAAGTAAATTTTATAGTATTTTTATTGTGGTGTAGTCTTTATAGTATTTTTATTATGGTGATCAAAATATCATAATATATCATAAATATTATAATAGATCAAACCATTATACTGAATGGCAACAATATATTTAACTTTTTTTGAGTGATAGATTTGATTTTTTTTGAATTAAAATATATCTTCAAATAAGAAAAATCAAAAGGGAACCCAAGAATTATATTTAAAAAATAATAAATCAGATATAGTTATTTTTCATAAAATAATTGGGGAAGGTAAGAGAAAGAGAGAATTAACGGATAACAACCTATATAAATAACAAAAAAAAGGGCCATTTTTCATCCCAAGTCTCTTCGCCAAATAATGTTCAATCCGATTCAGCTCGGCCGGCGTTTGATCCGACCCGGTTTAACAGATGGAGGACCGAGCCGAACCGGTCGTATGGCCGCCCCCTGTCACTAACGAGCGGACTTAATCCGTCCTTGCCATCGTTTAATATCCGCCTATCAGTTCAACGACGAGCATTTGAAAGTGATTTGGGAATAATACTTGCGGGCAAAGGACTGAAGACGAAGTAAATAATCTCAACTCTGTCCTCTCCCTGTCGCCCGCAGTCTTCCCCTTCGATCGATCCATCCATTCGGTTCTTCCATCTGGTCTGGGGCTATTCGCGACGTCACACTCTCTCGCTTTCGAGCGATCTTACGAAGGTATCTGTGCTTTTTCCCGTCCCCAATCATCATGATTCGCCCATGATACTTCCTGGATTCACTTCTCTCGCCTTCGATTTCTTTCTTGTATCCGTTTGTTTGAAAACCCTAGTCATCATCATCATCGCGTCTGGTCGATTTTGGGAATGTTTCGTTCTTCGTGTCGGTTAAAAATTTCTAGCTTTGTATTTGAACTGTTTTTTTGGTCTAATAGCTTGTGTTTTCTTTCTTTCTTTTTCTTGATCTTATAGCTGGGATTTGCTCAAAGGGGGCGAGGGAATAGTTGTTAGTGGAGTCAAAATGATCGGGAGTTTTATAACCAGCAGCCTTGCGTAAGTGAATCTACACCGGGTTCTCACCATTTCGTAGTGATTAGGTTGACCTGAGAACGAATTGTGCGCTAGGGTGAAGGGTGAGGCAGTATGCAACTTCTCATTTGTTTACAGGTTGATTCTTGGATATGCTTATCCGGCCTATGAATGCTTCAAAACCGTGGAGTTGAACAAGCCCGACATTGAGCAGTTGCTGTTTTGGTGTCAGTACTGGTATGCTCCTGTCACTTGTCAGCTGAATCATTATGCTTCTCTTTTAACCTTCTGTGAGTTTTCAAGTTCAAAGAAAACTTTTCTGTGATACATTCATAGGATTTTAGTTGCTGCCCTGACTGTCTTTGAGAGAGTGGGAGACAGTTTTATTTCATGGTATGGTGGATCTGCACGATTCTGATGCATGGTTGTGCTCTTGTCGGGTAACTTTTCTTTCAAATGTTGGATCTTATTTCTTTTCTTGAAGGTTGCCTATGTATGGCGAAGCAAAGTTGGCATTCTTCGTGTATCTCTGGTACCCAAAAACAAAGGTATAAACCCACTTTGGTAATTTCATTGTGTTTTCCAGTGAACAGTATAATTTAGGGGTACATTCATTTATGTTCAGGGAACAACATATGTTTATGAAACTTTCTTTCGACCATATGTCGCAAAGCATGAGAATGACATAGATCGCAACTTGCTTGAGCTGAGAACCAGGGCTGGGGATATTGTAGTCCTCAATCTCCAGAAGGTTGCAAGCTATGGCCAGACAAGGATTTTTGAAATTCTGCAATATGTTGCCTCTCAATCACCCTCACAATCATCAAGAACTCGCCCTGTTCAGGTACTAACTATTCAGGTTAAATAGTGTTTCTATTCTTCCACTAGTTTTTCCCATTCTATCTTTTTAGCTCATGGGAGTCCCTCATTTGAATCCTGATCTAGAGATAGTCTTTAAATAGCTTCTGGAACTTGTTTATCTTTTTTCCTAGTTCTTTTGTAAGTTATTGCTTGTGCTAGTGGATAAAACTATTGGAGTGTGCATAACAGTTCATTCTTCTCATATGATTATCAATTAATGGATTGCCAACCTATTATAATATGAACTAAAAAGCCAAGTGTTGTGCCACAGTTGGATTATAAAATTCTGTCTCAGAGGGCCAAATGAGAGTCTAGTTTGAGTTTTATTGTTGCTTAAAATATAGATGAATTGTGAAATTTACTAACTTAACTATAAAGTAAGTTTTGAGTGATCTAGATCTATTTTCATGTAGAATTTTATGGTTTTTCATATTTTATATTGTTGGAAAGTTCTATTAATAGTGTGAATAAAGCATGTAAAAAAAAAAGTTCTTGATATAACAGTTGATTGAGTAATGACATAGTAATAAGAATTGTTAGCCTATGATATGGTGCATGGTTCTCCTACATCGAAGTGTCATGTCTGAGACACTACTGAAGGGAGACTGGTTGAAAGTTCTCCTTGGTAGTTACTTCTCTTAAATTTATTTTATATTTCTGATCATGCTATCACATAATAGATCTTCTCATTTGCTCACTTTTTTTGTCCAATTGTTATCTATGTTTTGTCTTCATAATTGTTGACTGCTCTCAATGTATTGCATGTCTCATGGTGGCTTTCTTAAATTATTTCCTTTAATTTTTCTTGGTAAAATTATTTCATGTGCTCTATACAGATTTTTTCTGAGAACATGTTATTGATGTGAAATTCGATTTAAAATTTCAAATATTTTAATTTAAAAAACATATTGTTTTGTTTTAGCTTTATCTTGATTGACTTTGCATGCAAAAATCTCTAGTGTAGTTGACCATCAATGAAAATCTAGCTGATCCAAACCATCTTCAATCAAGATATGTAAGTATCTAGAGGTGGTGGGCCAATTTCCATCCTAGTAACTATGGAGTCATGCGTTTCATCTTTAATCTTGTACGACTGCATAATAGTATCTTGCTGCAGTTTTTATTATCTTGTTTCCAACAATTTTATTTTTGTATCAATTAGATATTTCTGTGAATACCTTTGTCCCAATATGCAAGACCGGAAGATTGGACTCTATAAAGTATTTTTAATCCTTCAGTTTCTGAAGAATTCTTAACATCTACTTTAATAATTCCTTGGTATTTATTCCCAAAGATCCAAAATATTGATTGACATAGCACTTCGTCTTTAAAGGATCAGAACAAGTTTTTGTAGCGTCTACTTTAATAATTCCAACATTGATAAATATCTTCATCGGGGCGCGGGGTGGGGGG
>LVTN01000007.1:468872-539391 GCA_001649415.1 Musa itinerans
GGGGGGTGGGGTGGGGTTAACTAGAGGTATATTCATTGATTTTTTTGTATAAATGTGATAAATCACAATCAAGAGTTGATTCTCATTGCATCGGCTCAAAATCATAGAGCATCTGCCCAAATTGATATGGATGAGCCAATCATAAGGATTTTGAGTAGTTTGATCACATTTTTGGTTAATTAACTACTCTATTTGTCGAGGGTTGGTAAATTGGTAGGTTCAAAAGCAGGTCTCATGTCTCGATGCTTCTAACACATGCATGAGCCAGCATAATCATGAAACATGGAAATAGCTAGCTTTGACTACTAGTCAGCTATAATAGCTAATATTTTGTTGAGTGGACGTAGTTAATAGTTCAAAAGTTTATTCAGTCACTTTAAGTTAAATTATATCGATCACCATCCTGATGAGTTGTTTACTGTGGGATTCTTTGGAGGACTTGAGAAGTTTTAGATTTCGTGTAGGAAATCCTCGTCACTCAACAGTCATCAAGCGTTCTTGTAAGAAGCATTTTATAAGCCGAATTATGAGGTTGATATCTGAAGATTAGTACATAGTCTGGATTTAAAGTTTGAGTTATAGAGAATTGGATTCTAAGATGAACTTCATGTGTCATTTCTGATGAATGTTCAATTGTGCAGGTGAAAATAATTTTGGTTTTTATCATAAACAGTAACAATGTTTGATATCTGCTGGGCCATGATGTATATCTTCACATAGTTGAGAACATTAGAGTTTGTGCTTTGAACAACTGGAGAAAAGAGTTGGGCAGTGTAGTAGAAATCCCATTTGGTTTAAATTTCATTTTGGTACAAGTATCATCTAGTGATAACTGAGGGTCCATAGTTTTTCTTTGTTTAGCAACAACAACATCTAGCCATGTTTTGTTTATACTGATGTAAATCATGTTGCATGGCAGCAGCAAGCACCACAACAGATCGCTCAAACAACATCAACAGGAACTTCTGGTGAGCCCGCTGAGCAACTTAAGCAACCTAAAGTTGTACCTTCCAGCCCCACAAGGAGGCAACTTCAAAAACCCTTGAAGGCAGGTGTTCCTCCACCACAGTCTGTTGCCCAGCTCCCATCTTCATCCGGCCTTCCCATTCAACCCAATCCTGCAACCAGTAACCTTCAACCGCCAACAGGCAAAAGGGAAGGATTGCAGGTTGGAGCAGCCAATGTCATGGACAAGGAGAAACCTGATGATGACCCTAATTGTCCCGTCCAAGAGACACCTATTGAAGAGGCTATCCGTGTGACTCGTTCCAGACTGAGAAAGCGAGCTGCTACTTCTGGTCCTTCAGCCCCTTAAAGAGTATTCCTTGATTTTTCATCCATATTGGGAAGTGATGTTGAGACTGCTGTAAATAACTTGGAAACATCGTGAGACTTCTGTAGCAGACAAGTAGATTGTGTTCTTTGATTGTTTCAGCAATGAAGATGCTTGGTGACATTATAATGAAGCAAAGGATCGTCTCCAGATGTGGAAAGGAGTCCTGAGGAGCACAAATATGACAGTTTGAGGATCAACAAACTGGGAAAGAACGTGTGATACAAATGTAGCGATGGACGATCTGCTTTCTCATGAATCAAACTCATTAACTATTTGGAGTTTGTGATTGTATGGGTTTGTTTCTTCTATAGTCAGCACTGCTGCCGAATGCTTGTTTGCTTTACCGTGCCTTTTAATTGATTTCCATATTGCGCTATTAATTAGCACAACGAAGGATTTGTTCGTATTGGAACTATATTTATAGATTAGGATCTGAATAAACAATGCTTGCGTGCTGTGATATTTCACTTCCCTTAGAATCCCATGAAATATGTTTATAGTAGTCAACATTTACAACACCACTTGCAGTCAAATAATTGATTCTTGTCGTGTAGTCCGACACTTACAGGTTGGTCAAGAATCTACAAGGGTGGTCATGAGGGAATCATTACCATGTGTCGGTGACTCTTATCTTTGCACATGAGTTTCTTATGACAACAATATTACAATAGATGTAATTTGGCAAATACTTGTAATTAATGAGATCATGATGATTGCAGGAAACCATATCTACTGCCACTAAAAGAGAGTGTTTGAATCAACCAATGTGTATATTTCTTCCGAAGAAAAAAGTATCATTCATCAAAAAGGAAAACGTAAGTCTATCGTTATTTGGACATATCTGCAGACATGCATGCACAAACCCCAAACGAACACTCTATAATCCCCCGGTCTTACCAAACGCTGCACTACCTTGACGACGATCCTTCTTCCCTGTGAACAGCGCTGCGATCCAAGGCATGAATGACTTCTTTTTCTTCTTCCCCGGTGCGTTCTCCTTCGCCACCGAGAACTGCCTCTCCAACACCTGCTCCTCCGCGCTCAGGACGCGCGTCAGGGATGGAGGATTGGCGAACGTGACGTACCGTCGCTTTTGGAACTCCAGCTCGCGTCCGCCGGTCGGCGTCTCCGCCCCGACCTGGTCTGCCTTCTCCACGAACTTCACGTCCTCGATCTCTATGTCTTTGACCTTCCTCTCGTGCTCTCCGGCTTTCAGCTGCTTCAGCTCCATCTTCGTCCTCTCCAGCTCTTCCGCGAGGGAAGTGAGGCAACTCACCATCTTCGATCTCTCCTCGTTCGCCTTCTCAAGGTTCTGCTTCGTATCTTCTAGTTCAGCGATCACGGATCCAAGACTCGGGCGTTCATGCTCCTTCCTGTTTGATGCGGCACGAATCTATCGACAAAGGAAGAAGCTGCTTACGCTATTTGAACCCTTCATTACAAGGATGTAAGCTTTGACAAAGGAAACGAGAGAAGAGCACGAGACCTCGTTGAGCCGATTTGCGTAGACCTCGCCGGCCAACACCCTTTCTCCGAAGAGCATGACGGCCTCCTTCACGGACCCAAACGGCGCACTCGTGTCGATCTCGACTCTGCCACCTTCTCCGCTCTCCATGTTCTCACGCTTCTCCAGCAGTGGCAGCGCATGCAGCAGCTTGTATCGATGGATTTATAAGTAGATAGACGAAGCTAGCATGCAGTAGAAGGTTTGCGATGGTAGAGCGATGGTGGGGGAGAAGTGGGGATGTTGTTGGAGAAGGAAGGGAAAGGAAGGGAGGTGGATTTGCTTAAGGGGATAATGAAATGATAGTGTGCTTCGTTACTTCGCGTCCACTTCACTGTTATTCTATAAGCTGGTGGAGAAGACTCTTCTACCGGGTGGAAGATGATCCAAGTTTGAGAGATCTGATGGACCATATCACATGCAATGGTGGGGAGAGAAAGAGATGCACCACCTAATGGAGTGAGCGAGAGGCAAATTTGGTGGGAGGATCAAAGAGTTTTTTATCCCCTTCTTTTGTTCTTAGAAAAAAAGAAATCAACTATAAAATACTAATTAATTAATGAGATGAATGTGAAGAGAGTTTGGAATGAGTAGTGGAGGAAGCAATCAAAAGTGGATGCTCTTGTCAAGAAGGTTGCACATTAAGTTAGATTGGACCCAAGCCGGTCCTACGCAGCCCAAATCGGCCCAACTCAAGATGGCCCAAATAAAACCGCCTCCGGGTAGGATAAATAAGCCCTGTTCCTCTGTCTCTCTCGATCTCGATCCCGGTCTCCAGAACAGTGGCTCTCTGTTCCGGTCCCTCCTCCCCCGTCGGATCGTTCACATATGCGTTTGCGCTTTCTCTTTTTCATGGTTGATGACCTCCGTCGCGATCGCCGCCGAGACAAGGCGCTCCGTGGGCTGTAGCATCTGTGTGCCGATCCTGGTTTCTGGGTTCACGCTGACAAGTTATTTGTTGTTTTGCTTGTGTGTTCGTGATGCAGAGCGGACAAATCTGTGATGGCGTCAAGGCGATCTAAAAGCTCTGCCGAAGAATTTGGGTGCTGCGCTCTCGGTAAGTGACGAGGAAGTGATTCATTCTATCGCATTAAGTTTTATTTGGGGGCGGCGCTTTCGGTAAGTGACGAGGAAGTGATCTATTCTATCACATTAAGTTTCATTTGATTGCTGTGGTCTAGGTCTAATTCATTTGATTGATGTGGTCTAGGTGTCTAATTTGTGTGATTATTGCATTTGGTGCTTGTCCTTGTGGTATGCATACCACGCTCAACAAATGACATGCTGACAAGTTATTTGTTGTTTTGCTTGTGTGCTTGTGATGCAGAGCGGACGGCGTCCTCGGATTTCCAAGACGATCTCAAAGATCTGCAGAAGAATTCGGGGGCTGGGCACTTGGTAAGTGATTCATTCTATCGCATTAAGTTTTCATTTGATTGCTGTGGTTCAGATCTACTTTGTCGACGATTATTGCATTTGGTGCTTGTCCTTGTGGCATGCATACCTCGCGCAACAAATGACTTGCATCAAGTCATATGTTTCAATTAATTACCTAATTCAGAAGCAACTCCTCTGCTTTAGCAATGTGGTGTTAGAACAGCAGCAAACTTTTGTAGAGGAATTATGAGGGGACAGTAGACAGGATGGAGGAAAAATAGAATCATTGAAGGAATGCAATCTCAAGACCGATAATATGCCTTGCAACCAAGTTTGCTTTTCTACAAATCTGATGCATATAACCTTTTGCCAGAGACAGATATCATGAGTTGGTTTACTTTGTAGAATAGCAACATAAGACTCCATTAGAACCAACTAAAACAGTTCTAGTAAATAGTATGATTTCCTCTCAATAAAACACTTCAATCTGAACAGGAGATTAGATGTAAATAACCTATTTTTGGACCTCGAAAAATAAGAAAAATTGATGAGCAGTATATACAAATAGTAGGGCTACTTCTATTACACTAAAAAATAAGATAGTTACATGTGGACAACAGGAAAATTCTCACAGAGGGTGAGAGATGGTATACATGGAGCCTTTAGAAAACATTTCCAATTTAATGATGAATATCCCAATTTTTTTTTTTAATAAAGGATGAATTATCAGGAAAACCTTTTTTTAGCTTTTTTGGGAAGTGCCCTTCATCTTTAGAATTTCCTAACAATATCTCTTTTTTTTGTCTAATATCTTAAATATCTTTGACTTGACAGCTAGCCACTTATCCCTTTTTCCTCTTTTTTTCCTGTGGACTGGTTCATAATGTGAACCAGTCCAGTTATAGTATTTTTATATTGTGTTATAGTATTTTTAATAATACCATGAAAATATTTTAACACAATAAAAAATAATACAAATTTTATAAAAAATATTATGTTTATAGTGTTTTTATATTGTATTACAGTGTTTTCAAGAACATCAAGGAAAACATTATGATGCAGAACAAGAATATTATATTATAATATTTTTATACCATATTATAGTATTTTTTTAGTATTACTTAAAACACTAAGATATAATGTAAAATACTATGAGGTTCACTCTATGGATCGGTCCATAGGAAAAGGAAGGAAAAAGTGATATATGGATAAGGATATTAAAGGTATCAAATAAAAAATATATATTGTTAGAGAATTATGAAAGAGGCTTACTAATGGCAACCCTTCTTCACTATTAACAATCCCTTATTAATGAGAATCCTTAAAAATAATAAAATATTGTTTTACTATTTAGAATCCTTAATTATCTTTGAAATCCAATTTGGTTTTATACATGCAAGTCAACTATACAAGCTATTTATTTATCAAGATAATTAATGGAAAAAAATATAGAGAGAAAAAAAGAGAAAGATTTACATATGATTTTTATTAACTTAGATAAGGCTTGTGATAGTGTTCCTAAATATTTATTATAGTGAATTTTAGAAAAAAAAAATTATAACTATTAATTATATTGATATTATTAAAGATATGTATGATAATTTAACTACTAGTGTTAAATCTAAAGAGTGTGTCTAGTGAGTTTTATATTAGAATAGGATTACATCAAGGCTTTACCTTTTCACATTGATAATGAATGAACTTATTAATTACTTACATGATAAACCTTTGTGGTGTTTGTTATTTGCTAATAATACTATTTTAGTTAATAAGAACTTGAGCGGAATTAATTATAAACTTGAGTTATTGAGGCAAATCTTAGAAACTAAAGATTTTAGATTATCTGAGATGAAAATGTTAAAATTGATATATGGAATTACTAAGAAAAATAGGAAAAAAAATATTTTTATTCATCAATAACTATGTATTGTTTCAATAAAAAATAAGATAAGAGAAAATCATTACGGATGGTATAAGCATGTGATTTGGAGACTTTCGAATGCAATGATAAGAAAAAATGAAATGATTAATGTTAGTGATAGAGGTGGAAGAAGACCTAAAAAGATTTTAAAATAAATTATAAATAAAGATTTAGGTACTTTGAACTTAACTGAATATATTATTTTTTACATATCTCAATGACAATAAAAGATATATATAAGTAACCACAAATAGTTTAGGATTTACGATTTTGTTATTATTATTATCCTCAATTATCAATCTTACCCCTTTTTTTCCACAACTCCTAATTTCATCTACTTTTTGTTGTCGACGTCTCGACGTTGTTCGACCTTCCTTACCACCCCCCGATGCTCTCTAAGAGAGAAGAAAGAGCAAAGAAGAAAGAACAAAAGGAGAAAGAAGAATAAGGGAAGCATTTATGTCCATTTATAAAAGCATATTTTAAGAATATTAAAAAATTTTAAATTAAGATTGTCAATAGTAAAAAGGAATTGCAAATGAAAATCTCTTTTGAAAAGGGAAATTCTATTGGTAACCCCATTTTGCTATTTACAATCTCAGTTTAAGACCTTTTAATATTTTGAAGATACCCCTCTACTTAATAGACATAAATACCCTCCTCATCTTTCCCTTATTCCTCTTCATCTTTTTTTTCTCCTCCTAATGGCAAGCAACGTTAGTAGACATCTAGGCATCATAATCTCCTTTGAAAAGGAGAATTCTATTGATAATCTCTTTTCAAGACCTTAAAATATTTCTAAGATATCCCTCTACTAGTGGATGTAAATACCCTCATCTTTTTCTTTTTTTTCTTTTTTATTCTTCCTCTTTTAATCATGGGCGATGCCTAACAATATCATATAATTGTAAATGCTCTCATCGTCTTTCTCTTTCTTTTTTCTTCTTCTCCTTCTAATCGCGAGCGATGTCACAAGACACAAACATATGTAAATTAGACACAAACAGACATAAATTTCCTAATCATTTTTCTCTAATCGTAAGTGACATTAAGGGATTATGGAAAACAAAAGAATAAGATTAATAATCGAAAGATGAAAAATAATAAAAGTAGCAATGGCAAAAGCGGTTGTCAATAATAAACTTTTTTTCAGAAAAAATGAAACATTTCTTAAAAAGTCTAAAGAGTTGTTGCCAACGTCTCAATTTTGTTCGACCTTCCTTACCACCCCCTTGATGCTGTCTAAGGGAGAAGAAAGAGCAAAAGGAAAAAGAAGAATAAGGAAGGGAAGCATTTGTGTGCATTTACAAAAGCATATTTTAAGAATATTAAAAAAATTTAAATTAAGATTGAAAATAGTAAAAAGGAGTTGCAAATGAAAATCTCTTTTGAAAAGGAAAATTCTATTAGTAACCCCATTTTGCTATTTACGATCTCAGTTTTAAGACCTTTTAATATTTTGAAGATACCCCTCTACTAATAGACATAAATACCCTCCTCATCTTTCCCTTATTCCTCTTCTATCTTTTTTTTCTCCTTCTAATGGCAAGCAACGTTAGTAGACATCTAGGCATCATAATCTCCTTTGAAAAGGAGAATTCTATTGATAATCTCTTTTCAAGACCTTATAATATTTCTAAGATATCCCTCTACTAGTGAATGTAAATACCCTCATCTTTCCCTCTTTTTTTTTTTATTCTTCCTCTTTTAATCATGGGCGATGCCTAACAATATCATATAAATGTAAATGCTCTCATCATCTTTCTCTTTCTCTTTTCTTCTTCTCCTTCTAATCACGAGCGATGTCATAAGACACAAACATATGTAAATTAGACACAAACAGACATAAATTTCCTAATCATTTTTTTCTAATCGTGAGTGGCCAACGACGTCGAGAGGGTGACAAGCGATGAGATGAGTGACATTAAGGGATCGTGCAAAAACAAAAGAACAAGATTAATAATCGAAAGATGAAAAATATTAAAAGTAGCAATGGCAAAAGGGGTTGTCAACAATAAACTTTTTTCAGAAAAATGAAACATTTCTTAAAAAGTCTAAAGAGGATTTTTTTAGAAAATTCATCCTAAACAAAAAGTAATGTCGTCTTTTTATTCAGTATTACTTTGATAACTTTCTTCTGTTCCTTTTACTTTTAGATTAGGTTACTCGTTCTTATCTTGAGTTGTCATTGGAAGGGAATCCTTGTTTCTTCATGCTGAAGGAAGAATCTTCTAAAGCGTCTTCCTGAAGCAACGCGTCACGAGCTTAATCTTGTCTTTTGCTTTGTCTCTGCACCAGAAAGAGAATCTCTCCTCTCTCTCTCTCTCTGTTGTCATTTCTTTGCCCGTAGTGCCGGCTGAGTCACATTGCACAGAGGTCACGCGGTAACGTCATTGAAGTTATCAAACAATTCCGCTACCCATAGTGTTCCAGTGATTTAAAAAAATAAAGGCTGAGTCGACGTTGCCCAGACGTCACGATTAACGCTGTTAAAGCTATTAACGGCGTTCTGTATATTAAGAAGGAAGACACGGCTATAAATCATCACCAACCAAACCCAACATTGGATGTGAAGAAGAATGAAAGAAAGAAAGAGTATTGTCACAGCAACATTGCAAAAAGGTACTCATTTGCCCTCTTATGCTTAGTTTATGGTCCTTTGTTTCTATATGGTTGATAGAACTCAGCAGGGAAAAGAATGCTTTATGTTACTGGTTCAGGAAGGTCTAGAACAACAGCTCCAAGTAAACATTTAGCAAGCCTGAATGTCGAGCAGAAGAGACCAGAATGATGAGAGCCTCATGATCTTAGGGTCTTATGCAAGTACAAGAACAGAAGGATGCTCCGATCTTGTTCAAGTTGGCATAGGAGGTATTGGAAAAATTATGATCTTAAAACTGATTTATAACATGAGAGTGAAGATGATGACTATCGACTCTGGATTTAGATGAGATTAGTGTTGGATGATGTATGGAATGTACAAACTGATCACATATGAGAAGAGAGAAGATATGAAAACAAAATGTGTGTCTATCAACAAATGAAATCCTGTAACTTTTAAGTATATGCTTTGTGTTTATCTTCAACGAAAAAGTTGTAGAGAACTTGTATCCTCTCGATAGAAAAATAACATATAATATTCATATTTCTCTCCAAGTTGTTTGTACCATGACATCTCCCAAATATAACTTGAGAACTACAAAGCTTATGAGAAACATTTCAAGTGTTTAATCATACGAGCAAACAAGATTATGTTTCTTTCCGAGATAACTACGTAGTCATTACTTTAGAGTTTGAATCCTGCATGAGAAGCCTGAAGCAACTTTTAACATAATAGAACTGTTTGTAACATAATAGAAGTGTTGCCAGAATCTAATGCTTCTTGGCATGAGATAAATTCATGCAGAAACCTCTTGTAATGCACTCTGGTTGTATATTCAAGATAGAAAACCATGATATTTTTTATTATCTATCAAACTGAATTCTATAGTGGAAGCCATCAATGTATCTCTCTGCAACTAATCTTCGTAAAATATATGCAGTAAAAATCTTCGATTTTCTCCGGCTAGTAGTGTCTATGTTTGTACACGAAGAAAAGAGGATTAATTATATATTATCCTATATAATTAATTATGTTTAACATCTCGATCCTTACACCTTAAAAAATTACATTGGGATTTTTATACTTATACAAGTGAAACATTTAACCATGTTTCTCCTCACGTTGTTGACTCTACCAATGGAAGATACCACACACGCTATCATGTATAGAAAATAATGCTAAGAAAGGGATAAAAAGGTAATTTCACAATCACTATTCTCACTGTCCAAAGATATTAATTTTACAAAAGTTACACTTCTGTGAAAGCTTTGCTATCCTTATCCGGGTTCGTTATCCTCGTAGATGGTCTACTAGGAGAAAGCTTCGATTAAATCGAGAAAGCTTGTTCATTAGAATGAGCTTGTTGAGGATGGCCGCCATCTCACTAATGCTGCATAGAAGATAACCATGGATCTTATTGTTGGTGATGACAACGACGAAGGCTTTGGAGTTACCAAAGTTGTCAGGCATCTGAGAGCTGAAACAGTTATCGTTCAAGAATATGGCGTCGAGCTCCTTATCAAAGAGCGCCAACAACAACGCTCTCTCAAAGTCATTAAATCGAAGGTTAAGGTACTTAAGCAATAGCAGGCAAAGGGCAACGCCCAAGAATGGGTCGACGAAGCAAATGCTGCTAGCGTCAAGCTCGTGGACGGGAGATGTTTTGGGGGGTGATGCCACATAAGTGATTGGAGTTTATGTGGAGGAGGGCGACGTTGGTCAAGAGGTCGAGCTCCACGGGGAGGTACCCGACGATATCGACATCATTAAGGTCGACGCCAATGACAACGTTGATCAAGGGGTCATCGAGCGCCGTAGTGTAGAAGACATCATAATAACTGCACACATCAAGGCCAACCCAATTACCGATGAAGTTGTGGAGGTCAGAGTACATGACCTTCTTCCATGCCCTCAGAGCGACGTAAGTACGACAAAGGCGGGGATTATTGAGGATGGTCGCCATCTCACCGATGCTGCTTGGAAGGTAGCCATGGATCTTATTGTTGGCGATAACGACGACGGAGGCTTTGGAGTTACCGAAGTTGTCGAACGTTTGAGAGTTGAAACAATTGTCGTTTAAGAATCTAGCATCAAGCTCCTTATCGAAGAGCGCCGACGACAACGCTCCCTGAAGTCATTAAACGGAAGGTCGAGGTACTTAAGCGATAGTAGGCGAAGGGCAACGTCCAAGAACGGGCCAACGAAGCGATTGTTGCTAGTGTCAAGCTCGTAGAGTTTGAGACGAGATATGTTTTAGGAGGTGATGTCACAAAAGCGATTGGAGTTGATGTGGAGGAGGGCGACGTTGATCAAGAGGCCAAGCTCCACAAGGAGGTACCCGACGATATCGACGTCATTAAGGTCAACACCGACGATAACATTGACCAAGGGGTCATTAGGTGCTGTAGTGGAGAAGATGTCATGATAACCACACACATCAAGACCGGCCCAATTGCCGATGAAATTATGGGGGTCAGAGTACATAGCCTTCTTCCATGCCCTCAAAGCGACGTAAGTGCAACGAAGGTGGGGATTGGTGATGGCAACACCAATCTCCCATGTTTGAGAGGGCCAGGAGTTGATAGTGCGCAATGGAGGCAGCTTCGTTGTTAGAGAGGGCTGAGGAAATGCGTGAAATAATAGAAACATAACAAGGTAGTGAAGCCTTAATAGAAGTTACTCTTATGTGAAGTTAATTACTTTGGATGGTGAGAATAACAACTACAAAAGTATCTTTTTATCCTTTTTTTAGGATTTTTTTTACATGTGACAGCATGTGCGCCATCCTCCATCAATAAAATCGACAACATGAGAAAAAATATGATTTAATATTTCACTTTTGTAAGTATAAAGATCTCAATGTAACTTTTAAAAATATATAGATCTAGATGCTAAACATAACTACAAAGATAAATATGTAATTAGCCCAAGAAAAGACAATCACTTTATTTTGAAGCTACTCATCGTAATAAGCTTAAGATTATACAATTGCAACATGGTTAATTTCATAAATTTTGACTCATGTAACCAAGATATTGGTGATAACTAGATTGACCAAAATCTCGAATGTCCAACCAAGTATTGACTTGCAAGAAAATCGATGTCAAATTGATTTTTGATGCAAACCCTTTGATTCTCAAATTAGTAACAAAACAAAACGAAATCTCTTCAATGAAAGTAATGATTTTGATTATTATGACATGATAGACCATTGATCCAATTAGAAATAATATTACACAATAAGTGCAAAATATTCCATATACATTTTATCCTAAACTGACATATATGAGGATTGATTATCAACATTTTCTCTCTCGACTCGTAAAACTCTTCCTTTTTTTTCCAAAAAGAAAGCAATCTATTACTGAATAGATCTAGCAAAAACCATACCATACTCCTTGAAGCACAGAAACAGAGCTAACTCAAGTGGCCAGCAAAACGTGCTAACCAATTATGGCAATCTATTGTTCCCTAAACTCATGGCAAAACACACATTCTTGAAACCTCAACATAAGAGACCAACTACATTTCACACGGTTTAATAAACTTCATGGAGGAGGCTCTTCTTTGTTAAAGAACTTAATCATCAACTCATCATCCAAATACTTTCTGGATAAAACACTCTTGCAAAGTAAATGATAATTCAACCAGATACAGATTATTAGTCAATCCCCTTCAAAAAAACATCATGCCTCAACTGCAATGCCATCTTAGTGCTCCCTCTTCATTCTAGACAAACATAGTAATGTGGTTGGAAGCAAATTGCCGCAAACAGACAACAAAAAATGAACTTTACTATATGTCCAGCAAATTAAGATGGTCATAAATGTACGACAGACAAATGTTTACACTGATGAGACAAGAACCAATTCCAGCTTTGGTTTTTATGGTTCAGCTAATGCCAGATACTAGCAGGAGAAATAGTTCTAATGATCCATGTACTTTAACCGTATAGTTAACTCAGTCTCTGGTCTCTACACACTTTTCTGTTTATATTAATTTCATCCTTGCATGTTTCGTTCCAAACTAAGGATGGAGAGCACTGTAATTCGATAGTACTAAGGATGGAGAGCAGAGAGGGCTGCAGGCCTTCTCCATGTTCAGATGGAAAAAGAGGACAAAGCCTCTCTTATCATCTCCTTCTACTGATGTTAAAAGGGAGATATGCAATGACAACAATGGACCCTTACCAGAGGTGAGGAAGAAGAGGACAGAGTAGAGATATCCTCCTCTCTTTTATCCCTATGCAGAGGTGGAGAAGAAGAAGAAGACAGGAAAGAGTTGCCCTTGCTTCTATCCTTATGCTTCAAACCAACCTAAAAAATTCAATACAAATTAAATTGATAATGGAAACATAGCACTTGACCAACAGTGCGAGTAATCCAACACATGTACGAAGTCGAAGCACCAGCCCGTGGTGACATAGAGATTATATATGCTGATTTAATGTAAAATAAAGGATGATCCAGACTGTCACAATTAAAGATCAATTATTGAAGTAAAAAAATACTAAAGAAACCACCTTTTTTGGGCACACTGTGGTCTCATGCACAAGAAAACCATGAACCAACATGTAGGGGAGAAACATACTAACAAAAAGTTTGCAAAAATTGAGATTCAGACATGAATGGGAGTGTAGCAGGTCACATCCTTCTTATTAGTGGTGACCTTTTGCCTCTGCCTTCTTGTGCCGCTTTGCTTTCACCTACAGAGAAATTGAAATACACTAGTAGATATGAACATTCGTTACTAAAGATCTAAAGTTTGTTATATTTTATCACATCTCCCAGCAAGCTCACAAACTTACTCAATGAGAACATCCAGCGATGAAGTCTATATAACAAAAGGAGGAAAGAAAATCAAAGGCACCTATCATGATCATAATTACCGAGCAATTAATTTAAACCCTAGATCCAAAATACATTAGATGCACTGAAATCAATTAAACAAGCCAAGAACTCAATTTATTGTTCTTGGTCAGCATGACTGAATAAAAGAAGCTCCAGGATTAGTTGATCTTATTTCAAAACATTCCTACACATTTCAGATTCAGGCCCAGTATATAATTACAAGCAAAACTGTTGATATGTAGACTGGAACAACCAAAACTGGCCATGCTCTTGTAGATATTTTATTAGAATATCTTTCAAATGAAAACTTTTACTAAAATCAAACCACTAAACTTGACCAGATATGGTTGAAACATAACAAAGACACATTGAAACTGCCAAAATTATAACTCTAAGGGGTCAAAAATTAGTAACAGAATATCCTTTGCCTCAATACCAAGACGTCTTCAGTTTCACTGGAATAAGAAGTATTCATCATATAGCTAAAGCATCTTTACATCATTGCCTCCCACGAAGCAACAGAGTAGTTCTAATTTTGCCTCCCACAAAGAATTAACATGATTGGAGGCTACATCATTGCAAGTTCTTTACAGAGTGCAATTCCTAACTTTTGATTAAAAATTGAAATCTACTTCAGACTAAGGAAGCCCAAATGTCAGGAATGAAACCACCACTTGACAAGTCCAAAATGTTTATTGTATGATTTTGGTTATTCTAAAATAAATTCTTAATTAAAACACATAAGCATATAAAAACTACAGCAAGGAACAGGCTGCTAGGGGACATATAAGCACTACTCAGGTGCAACTTGCATGGCGCCCAAAGGTCCAACACCAGAAGATAAGACCTAAGAAAAGAGGGTTACTATGAACTCAGAAGGAAAAAAAAAAATGGCCTAGTTAGTATCGATAGACAATGTGATATGTTGATCAGAAAAGCAATGTGCATAGGCAACTATAAGTGCCTACTTCAATCAATCAAGTCATATAATATCTCAAAACTCACAGAATTGGGCATCTAAGATGATCATGTTAGACATAAACATCAGTCATCGCCACTTATTCCAATCACATCAACATTTTTGTAGTCTCCATCAGCAGATGACACTTCAAATATTCTTCAAAAAATTCAATTACCTACGAAAATCCATATTTTTCTTTAATTTAATTCTAATAGAACTCAGACTGTGACATGATAAATAGCAGCCTCAAGAGAAATTACCTAACTCCTACTAACGTAAGGAAATGACCAGTCTAGTAAACTACGATAGCCATCTTTAGGTAAAAAATATCATGCTTAAACGCCCCGATGAGGACCTACATTTGCAAAACGCTAAAAGAAAAGTAAATTCAGGATAAATCAAAATTCCTGTAACGACAATTCGTATTGCGAAATGAAGGCAAGAACATTTCCTTAGATGCATCATTCCCATAATCATGTAGACTAACTTGAGAGATAACATGATCAGATCAGCCATATGAAACAACAAAATTAATGGAAATACAAGGATCCGGTACCACAAACAATCGACGATCACCACCTAATGTAATCACGACAATAGAGTAGGATGTAAGTACACAACATCAGGAAAAGATCTGAGGAAAGGGGAAAGGACCTGGAGGTAGGAGAGCTTGACGCTGCCGTAGACGAGGCCAAAGGTGACAGCCGAGGCGCGAGCCACCTACCAATTCAAAGAAACGATCAGAGAAAATAGTAAGAGAGAGAGAGAGAGAGAGAAGGAAAACGGTAAAACACGGAAAAGAAGCCTACGAGGGCGAGCGTGCTGACGCCTGAGTATGGGCCGGGCGGCGCCATGAGAACCGAAAGGATTACGCGCTTCGAGATAGAGAGATGGAGGCCGAGGATGGAGGTTAGGGTTTGGGTTGCCCGAATGCGCCTAGCGACAACGAATCGGTCGGAAGCTCTTCAGCGACTGCGACTGCGACAGCAAAAAAATTGATCACTCTCGGATGTAGCCCAAATAAATGGGTTCGGATCCATTAAAACAATTGAGGCCCTAAATCTAACGGTGGACAGAGCATCATCGGCATCATCAGAACCGCACAACCCGCCGTCCCGATCTCGCCATTATAAATGGCTCCTACGCTGACGAACCCTAAACCCAGCGCCACCTCTTTGTTGCCGCAGCCGCTGCCGAGATGGGACGCGTGATCCGTGCTCAGAGGAAGGGAGCGGGGTCAGTGTTCCGCTCCCACACTCACCACCGCAAGGGGCCGGCCCGTTTCCGGAGCCTCGACTTCGGGGAGCGCAATGGCTACCTCAAGGGCGTGGTCACCGAGGTGCTGCACGACCCTGGTCGTGGCGCCCCCCTCGCCCGCGTCACCTTCCGCCACCCCTTCCGGTACAAGCTCCAGAAGGAGCTCTTCATCGCCGCCGAGGGGATGTACACCGGCCAGTTCGTCTACTGCGGCCGTAAGGCCTCCCTCATGGTCGGCAACGTCCTCCCCCTCCGCTCCATTCCAGAGGGTGCCGTCGTCTGCAACGTGGAGCACCACGTTGGCGACCGCGGCGTCCTCGCCCGCGCCTCCGGTGATTACGCCATTGTCATCAGCCACAACCCCGATAACGGCACCAGCAGGTCCACTTATTGCGTCCTATTGTCCTTTTTTAAAGTATCATTCGGCTCTGAAGTCCCGAAAAAAGATTCTTTTTTTTTTCTTTTCAATTTGATGATGATCTATACTTGTTTCTGTTAATATCTGACGAGTCAAGAGATCAAGATCGATTCCATAGTGTTTGCACGCTTGTCGCTTATTTATCTAAAGGTTCAGGGTGAAATACCAATTGGTAGTTTTCTGCACATTGCTACTTGGACTATATAGGAATTGGATTTTGGGTTCTGAAGTTGGCTGAGTAGATCTTTTCAGGTATTTATTTTTATAGGAAAATTTGGATATTTTATCGGCTCTGTTGAATTATTGCCTTCTGATATCAATTAAGATATGTATGAAGTGAAGAGAAAGAACTGGTTATGTTAGCTTTCGATTTGTCAAATCTATCTTTTTGATAGATAGCCTTTCAGTTAATTTATTTTACATGGTCTTTCATTTTTATTTTTTGCATATTTTTGTATTGGAACAAAGATAATCAAATTTTTGGTACAGTCATCTTTATTTGTTGCATGGCTTTGATGACAATGTAATTGGTCTTCTTTACTTTAACAATCATGTCGATGCTTCTCTACTTGTATCAAGAGGAGGGTAGGGCGCCAATATGAGTAGTGGTGGTGGACCTATATGAGATAGTAGTGGGCTTTGAAGAGCGGGAAGTCCCAAAGGTTCTTTTTGAGCTTGATTGCTCCAAGCCGGTCCCCGGGGTTGAATAACCAGACTTGGTATGATACAAGATACTTCTCAAGCAACGCTGCTGGGACAGTGTTCAGTGCCAAATCTCGTCCATAAATTGCTTTAATAAAGTTGTAGACTGTAAGTGTGCTCTAACATTGGAGTGAAGGAGTGAGGCGCGGGTATAAGTTAGGACCAAGATGTGTAGAGTGAAAGAAATGTAATAAAGAAAATTTATCAAAGAAATCTTAGGACCAAGATATATAGAGAGAAAGAAATGTAATAAAGAAAATTTATCAGAGGAAAAATGAGAATTTAGGGCCTTTTACCAAAGAGTAAATATTATTACCTCAAGAACTTGTGCATGAGCTCTGCCCATGGGGATGATGATAATCCACATTTTAAAGGATATTTTGTTTTGATATTGGTTTAGAGATTAGTTAACTTTGCACCTTTTAGCATTTTGTCAATTTCTACAAGTTACAGAAACTACTTGATTCATGCATTTATTGCCATTGATGGAAATATTGTTAGCTTTTGAGTGTTGGATGTTATCATAAAGTTCCAAGAGACCAAAAGAAATGTTTGACACTGGGACGGTCTGATATTTCAATTATTATTGCATTTTAACTGTGCAAATTTAAGTTTTCTTTTTTTAAAAGAAAATAAATGTTATTGACATACACTGAACAATCTCACTCTTTGATAGGTAGTTGAGCTTCAAAAAGAAATCAAAAAGATAGGTAGTTTGTCTTCTATTGAATGACACTAGTTTTGTTCCACATGTTAGTCCCCAAGTACAGCATTTTTAAGTGTGGCTTATTAACTTGCAACTTCTGAAGCACATAGAAAACTAACTCTTTTCTTTTAACAGTCCAACTAAATATACTTTCTATCTTTTGCAATTCAATCATTCTCTTACACATCCAAGAAAAACAATATAGTTTTGGACATTGATGTTGTATCATACAAGTTGATTCATTTACTAATGTAACTCAGAAGAATATAGTTCTTTTCTAAGATCAGTTCTTTCTCTAGCCAAAAGCTATAGGACTGAGAGCTGAGATTGGAATTCTTATACAGTTGGCCAAAATACACATGAACTGATCAGTACAATCAATACAACAAATTGCTATAGGACTGAGAGCTGAGATTGGAATTCTTATACAGTTATTCAGCCTAGGTACTCTTTGTCATCCATGAGTTCACATAGGCTGTGGATCTGAGATTGTTGGTGTTGGATCTTTGGTTGCAGGATCAAGCTCCCATCAGGAGCCAAGAAGATCGTCCCAAGCAACTGCCGTGCGATGATTGGCCAGGTTGCTGGTGGTGGCCGAACCGAGAAACCCCTACTCAAGGCAGGCAATGCCTACCACAAGTTCAGAGTGAAGCGGAACTGCTGGCCGAAGGTTCGTGGTGTGGCTATGAACCCTGTGGAGCATCCCCACGGAGGAGGAAATCACCAGCACATCGGACATGCCTCCACCGTTCGCCGTGATGCTCCTCCTGGACAGAAGGTTGGTCTCATCGCCGCAAGGAGGACCGGTCGTCTCAGGGGACAGGCTGCCGCGACCGCTGCCAAGGCAGAGAAGACCTCTTAAATTGCTAGTGAGAAACAGGTATCTGGTATTTTGGTTTTCCATTAGTTTTATTTATCATCTACCAGAACTATGGTGACTTGAGTAATCTTATGTTGGACCCATTATGGTTTTGGAGTTAGATTTCAATTGACCATCTTGATCTGGATTTCATCTTGTTGAAATGCCACTGTTGATGCCCGAGCATGTTAATGGCGTTTATTAACTGCCTGCTTTGGTTCATGTCTACTTTTTTGGCCACATGTGGAGTCTATTCATCACCCAAGTGATCTTTGGCCACATGTGTACTTAACATCCATGGAATTTGCTTAACGTCATCTAAAATAGCATTTCAGTGAAGGAGAGGCTGAAAGAGATTATTAATTTGATGTTTATTAGGTTGAACGTACAAATTAAGTATAATTTAGGGACTATATCGGACAAAGCCCCAAATAAAGAGCTTATATTTTGGCCACTTGTGGAGTCTATACATCATCCAAGTGATCTTTGAATAGTGGCAAAGATGGACCAAACTGAAGCGAATCGGGCGACGGCTGATGGAAGAGATTATATGTATAATATATATATATATATTCTTCCTATTAGCATCCATTTAGAAGCTTGCGTTAACTATTTCTGATGAAGCTCATCCAAGGAGACGAAATTTAATGTCATTGGTGACCCAAACAGGTGACCCATCGACTTAATAGCTAGCTTTTAATGTGCCACCTCCTAATATTTGAGGTTCACGTTTGAAACTTGTTAGGGCCTAAGAGATCATTGTCATAACTCATTGGTATATAAGAATTCTCTAATAATAACGCATTATTATAAATACTTACTTAAAAATCAATTATTTATTCTGGTTAACCATTATTTTTTTCATTGTCATAACTCATTGGTATATAAGAATTCTCTAATAATAACGCATTATTATAAATACTTACTTAAAAATCAATTATTTATTCTGGTTAACCATTATTTTTTTGTTTAAATCGAAATATATAAATAATAAAAATGATATTAATCTCAATTATAATTATAACTAATGGTCAAGTAATGATCAACTGACAGATATTAACCATAAAGGCATAAGCATAAGTAACAAAACAAAAATCATATGTTAATTATTTTGTACAGAAGACAATCCGTCGTTGAACAAATTTGAAAAATAATATAACATTGTTGTTGTCGTTATGGGCGAATTTGTTTAAAAAATACGTCAATTTTTAGAAATTTATGGTTGAAGTTTTTTTTTGCTTATGTGAAAAAATTATTTTATCATTGTCTCACCTACTTGATCTGTCACTTATAGCTCTTGTACACCACGAAACCGATGAAAGGTTTAATAGGGGCCAACAAAATTTATGGAGACAATAACAACCATTATGCCTCCTCCTTGCTCATGCGAAAGCTGAGGATGAGACGCATAAGAGTAAGGTTTGCGAAGGCGACAATTATCATGCCCCTTCCTTGTGATGGCTGCAAGTCGTTATGCCCTATTTTTCTCATGAGAGCAACGAGTGATGGGTCTGACTCAAGTGCGATACAGAACGATAACAAATTTGACAAAATCAGGATAAAATAATTATTTATAAAAAATATTATATAAAAAATTTATTATATAATTTTTAAAAATAAATAATAATATTATTATTATTACAACTGAGCAGGCCTAACTCACAAGCAGATTGGGCCATCTATAGCCAATCCAAATCATTCATTCAAGGCGACATTTCCCACGCGATCCTGCATCGTTCTCTCCGCCCCTGCCCTTTCGCCTCCCTCTCATATCTCGTCCCCCCTTCCCCCGCCCTTCCACATCTCTCGCTCTCAAGATCTCATCGCAGGTGTAGCTTTTGAGGCGAAGAGAAATGTCGGCCTTCTCCGCCGTCAGGATCCCATTTCCCGCTGTCGTCGCCGCTCGATCTGCCGGCGAGAAGCCCTCCTCCCCCTTCCTCTGCTCGCCGGCTGCCGCACCTGGCATCCACAGCTCGTCCCTCAGGTCGCCTCGCCTCGGCCGCCCTCCCCTTGCCGTCTCCTCTGACGTCCTCAGCAGCCAGAAGCCCCTTGGCTCTAATTCCTCCCCCTCCTACCAGGTACGTTCTGTCCCGCTCCCCTAAAATCTGTTGATGAAAGGAACTCCCGAAAAATTGGATCTTGTGGCAGAAAAGGCTCTCAAAATCCCATCCTTTTCTCGCTATCCGACTCTCAAGGTGGGATCTTTGTGCCCACACGGGTGGCAAAATTTCATCTTTTTGAGGGTTATATATGGATCTGATGCTGTTTGATCTCGACTGCAGGCAGTAATAAGCCGAGATGAGGCGTTGGAGCTGTACGAGGACATGGTCTTGGGGCGCGTCTTTGAGGACATGTGCGCGCAAATGTACTACCGCGGCAAGATGTTTGGTTTCGTCCACCTATACAACGGCCAAGAAGCTGTCTCCACCGGTTTCATTAAGCTCCTTGAAACCCGGGATAGCGTCGTTAGCACATATCGAGATCACGTCCATGCCCTCAGCAAGGGTGTCCCCGCTCGTGCCGTCATGGCTGAGCTCTTCGGCAAGGCTACCGGCTGCTGTCGTGGCCAGGGCGGCTCCATGCACATGTTCTCTGAACCCCATAATCTTCTTGGTGGCTTTGCTTTCATAGGTGAAGGTATCCCAGTGGCCACTGGTGCCGCGTTCTCGTCCAAGTACCGCTACGAGGTCCTCGAGGAGGCTAACCCCGACGGCCTTGATGTCACCGTCGCCTTCTTCGGTGACGGGACCTGCAATAATGGTCAGTTCTTCGAGTGCCTCAACATGGCTCAGCTCTGGAAGCTGCCCATCGTGTTTGTTGTGGAGAATAATCTATGGGCAATTGGGATGTCGCACCTTAGAGCGACTTCCGACCCTGAGATCTGGAAGAAGGGACCAGCATTCGGCATGCCCGGGGTGCACGTTGATGGGATGGATGTATTGAAGGTTCGGGAGGTGGCGATGGAAGCGATCGCAAGAGCGAGGAATGGAGAAGGACCCACACTGGTTGAGTGTGAGACGTACCGTTTTAGGGGGCACTCACTGGCTGATCCTGATGAGCTCCGGAAGGCTGGTGAGATTGAAATATACTGCCTTTTCTGCCATGCACTATTTGATCAGTACCTTTTATCTGTTCTGTTCTTGTTAGTTGACTCTTTTGGATGATCTGCATAGTTTAGTGCACACAGTAATGGTTATCGTGAGATGTTGTAGCAGAATCCTAATCGAATAAAAAGATGGAATTTCAGTAAAATTGGGTAAAAGATGATGGAAAAGTTTTGGCAAGATCATAATTGAAAATTAAGAAAAGAATTGTGGATCCTAATTGAAACTTTTGTTCCATATGCTATTTCATTAGTGCAAATAGTCATATGCAGTAACGGTGCTGAGATAGGTTTTGACTTTGCAGGTGTCATTGTGATTTATTCTATTTAATTACAAAGAGTGTGGTACTTAGAGTAAATGGCTTGTTGAAATTTATGAGACACTATCTATTTGACAAGTGTAGCACAATTTTCTAAAATGAATTATTTAGATTTCTGGTAGCTTGCATTTTAGGATGACTTTATGATATCTGATTGGTGTACTCTCTTTCTTCTTGTTCTTTTGATACCTTAGGCCATAAGCCCTGAACAATATCTTAAGGAACATTTTGTATGTTTATGTTTTATACGGTGTCAAAGAGCTATTTGCATCATTAAGTTTCAGTAAGTAACATTGATAAGAAGTTTAATTATATTGTCTTACGGATATCCTGATAAATCATTTCTTTTATCCATGCCCAACTATACATTCTGAGGAACAAGAATCATGCATGCCAACCAGGTTCAGGCTATCAAAGGATCGACTATTTTGATAAGTTACAATGCTTCCATGCATTTTTAATGACATTATGATTTTAATATACATGAATTTTATTGCTTACATCTTCTCTTTCCGATTTTAATATACATGTCAGAACTGATTTCTTTAAGCAATGTCAAAACCCATATTACAATAAGGATTACTAAGCATCTTTCATGTTCACGCACATACATAAACATAGTTCTGACATGTACAGCCAAAAATCTATTATCATATATCCTTATAACTGATTTCTTTAAGCATTGTCAAAACCCATATTACATTAAGGATTACTAAGCAATTTTCATTTTTGGCAGATGAGAAATCACATTATGCTGCAAGAGATCCTATCGTCAGTTTGACGAAGTATGTTCTTGAAAAGAACCTTGCAAGTGAATCAGAGCTGAAGGCTATCGAGAAAAAGATAGATGACATTATTGAAGAAGCTGTAGAGTTTGCAGATTCAAGTCCAGTTCCCCCAAGAAGCCAGCTTCTGGAAAATGTTTTTGCAGACCCCAAGGGGTTTGGCATTGGGCCTGATGGGAAGTACAGGTGCGAGGATCCTAAATTTACGGAAGGCACTGCTCAGGTCTAAGTTTACGGGTTAATAAACTATCCACATCTTCGATAATACAGGATATCTTAGTTCAATTAAAATTTGTGTTCCTCCCTGTGAGCTGTTCTTTTTCCCCATATCCTGGTCTTTCTTTTTCTTGTTTTTAGCAGTCATGGCATTCCATCTTCCCTGTTTCTGAACCTTCTGCTATGTAAGTCTATGGTTGTGTCAGTTTTCTCCATCAACTGGTAAAACCTTATACATGAGTAGAATCTTTGGCATAGGTTTAGCATTCAGGGAACTGAAACAAAACTGAATACACAAGTAGAAGCATATGTTTGAGAACATTTTGCTTTTGGTTGATGGTTACCGCTTGATGCTGTATAGAAATTAATTGACAAAACATGATGTCAAATATATATTGCCAAATATAATGGATCAGACTGTGGGCCATAATTTCATCTGTTATATGTGATTTTTGTTTACCTTAACATTCTTGCAACTCCCAATTATAATGAATTCTGTTGTGGTTAATGCTGTTAATATCATATGATCACTGAAACATATTTTTCTCTCTGGTGTAGTTTTTCCTTGTAGGAAGTTAATTGATCTTTCATGCATGAAGAGTTAATTGATCTTTTGAATTGTATCATATTTTGAATTCTATAATATCCAAGTTTTTTTTCTATAAATATTAGCTGATATTTGACACCTTTACAACTTTGGAGTACCTGAATACTTCAATCTCCTATATTTGAAGCTGATATCAATATGTTATATGACAAGAATTTACAGCTTCTTTCTCTCTCATAAGAAAACAAATGAAAGAAATAAAAGGATTATATAGTCTCAAAGCATAAATAATCCAATCAATTAAACAATCTGTAGAGGAACGGAAATCGACTATTGAAGTCACTGAGGAACAATCGTCTCGAAGCAATTGAGCCCGTCCAATTCAACAGCAAAGCGAGGCAGCCTCCTCTTCTGCTGCTGCAGGCTGGACTTGCCGCCGGCGACTTTGTTCTCCGCCTCCTCGTCTTTCTTGTTCCCGAACCAGGCGCCCGACAGCCATCCTTGGGGCTTCCCGTCGCCGGCGGAGAAGCTCCCTCTCGAGCTGAGTAGCGAGTTTACCCACTGCGTGGTCGGAGATGCCATGGAGCACGTAGAGGCAAAGAACTTTCTGGTCGATGGAAGCAGTTGTGTTGGAGTTGGGAGAGGATGGCCGAGAGCTTTTATAGGAGGATAGTGGGGCGGCGGTGCCGTGGAGTAACGAAGAAGAACGCACTTCCGAGTGGTACACGGAATTCCAACTTGTTTCGGAGAAGGAAGGTAGAGCCGTGTGGAATCGGACAACCACGCGTTTGGGCGGAACTCCAACGAAGACCAGCGTGTTGGGCGTGTCCACGTTCTTCTTCACCTTCACGAGTCTTCTGTCGGGACCAGCGAGACTGAGTCACACTTTAGACTTGTCAAAATAATATTAATATTAATATTAATATTAATGATGATAAAAGGATGAACATATGCTCACATATCGTTTCAAATTAAAAACTTATTATTTGTACACTAATACACTAATCAATTTAAATATTTTAATATTATTATTATTATTATTTAATATTTATATTATTATTATTATTATTATTATTATTATTATAAAATAACATGGAGCGCTACCGAGTAATTTTGGCGACAAGAGTGAAGTCGGCATATGTTGGTATCATGCATGTTATCGACCTAAAAAATTTTCAGAGATTATATATTATTTTTGAAAAATATGAAAATGAATTCTAATATGATTGTTAGGTTTTTTTTTTTTGGATGAATCATAAAAAAAATAGAAAGTACTAATTGATTAGTTGGGACATTACTTTTTAAGACCTAAAGCAGAGTTTTGGCATAAGAGACTTAGTTATTATTATAAGTTTTCTAAATATGAGGAGTCTTTATTTGTTAAACATGACAAGTTTAATTCATGGTTGCCTTTCTATTATTCTATATCTTGTATTATATTATTTTTGTTTGGAATGATCTTTGATTAGGAAATATTCCTCTTTTAACTTGTGGCCCATTTTGTAAATGTTAATGAATTAGAGGCATGTTTGTAAAGGCTTGTGGAATGTGAATACAGTTGCATTGATCTTTGGACCTTTAGTTGGATGACAAATGGTGTTGGGTGTTCTATCTTTTTGTCTCCACTGGTGATGACAGATGGTGTCGGACGGACCATCCTATAATTTGTTATTGGGTGTTCGTTCATCTTTTTGCCTCCCCCGACGACGACGACAAATGGTGAGGAGCTTCGACTAGCCGGCAGCGTAGTGGTGAGGAAAACTACTCCGGCTGAGAAGGCTATTTGGCATTTGAATCAAAGTTTTTCTTCGAAAAATCAAAATATAATACTTCTAACTGGTTATTGTGTGAGTTTCGTTCTAATCGGATTTTTATCATCTAACAACTGATTTTTGAAAGCTTTTTTTTTTTTCTATTTGGTTAATCCAACAATATTTAGGCATATGTTTCAGTTTTTTCTATTCTTGTTTGGAGTCGAAATAGATTCTTGATCTAAGCAATAGATTCTTTCGCTCATTGCTATTGAGCTTTTGTTTCTTTGGGGTACTCATAACTAAAGGCCAAGCATAGTGATCGTCGGGCTTCATCTACCTCGTTGTTCTGTATATATATATATGTGTATATGTATAATATTTTAATTAGTTTTATATCCGAAGAAGAATAAAATTGATCTATAAGAATTTAATGAGTATATTACTATTAACTTCAATTTAAATATTTTAATTATTATTAAAAAAATTGATGAACCAATTAATCCATTAGTCTAGATCATGATATTTGGTATTAGAATCAATTTAGTATTTAAACATAGTGAGGGGGCTTGAGTAGAAAAGGATTACTCATGTATGGAGTTAGAGATCTCGTCACGACGTGAAGTTATCACTAGATTGCATCTCATATACATTATGTCAAGGTTTGATCTATACTATGTTGGACCTTGACGAGGACGTCAAACTCTTGAGTGAGAGAAATTGTGATACATCGATTAATCTCATATCGGATGTGGGCAAGATTAAGAGTGACTTATAAACATATGATAAATATACTATTATCAATTGTAATTTAAGTATTTTGACCGGTGACTTGAGCTAAATAAAATTAATGGGCCAGTTAACCCATTAAGCTCGAATCGTGATAATATAATTTTGTTGGAGGAACTTCTGTTATTCTCTGGCATATGCATTGAATAATTGCTAATGTTTAAGTAACAGAGAAGGCATAGGTTTGAGACATAATTTTATTTGGTTTTTTTGTATGGGTCATATACTTCTCTTGTTTTGAGAGATTAAGCAATGAAGTTTCTTAAGAATCAAATCCATATATAAAACTATAAAAAAAATTTAAATGTTAAAATTAACAAAATATTAGCAAAACATAAAAAAATTTCGTCACTTAACCTTTGCAAAAAAAAAAAGGTAATTCAGTCGTATAAAATAAGATCAAATTAAAATACATATGATAATATTTAAAATATATATATAATTACTTCCAAATAAATTGTTCATAGTTATCATGATAAGGATGTAGCATCACGTATGATTGATCACAAAAACCCAAAGTGACCGAAGTAAAAGCAGCACACTATAAGAAGACCTTTCTTTCCTTTAGCCCTAACACACAACAAAAAAGATTTAAATTGAAAGTAACTAAGTAATCTTAACTATATTACAAAATCGTACAAGTGTTATTCTACTTATGCGTTTATATGAATTATATACAAACTGATTGGGTCGATCGATTTATTTTAATTTTTATGTTTAATAATCTAATCCCTAGTTTTTTTTTTTCTGTCCATGTTTATGATCGATAAAAGAAGTCATTACGTACTCTAATTAGGTAGAGAAATCGTTGTTGATGCTAATGATGTCTCGATCAGTCAAATTCGATTTTAAAACATGTGTAGAAGGCCTGATATAATTATGTGCTCATCGAAGAATCGATTTATACGAAGATAGATGAGATGTTAGATTAAGCCCCTCTAAACTTAAATTAGGGTTGATGTGAAAAGTTGAGTTACAGGTGAATAGTAATTAACCTTGATAATAATAATTTAATAAATTAAAAAAATATTTTATAGTGTAAATAGAATATTTCTCAAATATAAATTATTATAATGGTTAGTTTTATCTCTTCTATTAACTGCACAGCCATGTGTTGAATTATGATTGGATATATTTTTCTCCTATTGGGTTAAAAAATTATTTTTCGATATGGATATAATATTTTTTATTATAATACCGATCGAGTTCATCTCTTACCACGACTGCACAACGACGTGGCGATCTACGATTGGGTAAACTTCTTTCCACGAGCAAATGAAGTCAATCCGATCGACAGCATCACGTTGTTCTCTTTCACATATCTCATACGGAGAGCGTCCCCATAGAAACGAACGGCGCACGGGAAGGAGAGGATCTCATGCAACTCCCCGCCAACGTCCACGTGGCGCTCGCCGCCATGGGTCACTTACCAGAATCATACTGCTTTCACGACACTACCATATCCTCTGCAACAGCCCAAGTCGTCAACCTTGGCGTAAAGTTCCACACGACCAGGAGAGGACGCGCGTGGTGTTTCTATAAAAGCCATCCCTTCCTTCTCATACATGTAGAAGACGGCCACACACATGGCCTCGTCCGAGCCTCAATCTCCGTTGCCCTCGTATGAGTTCCCGGCCGGGTTTCGGTTCCGGCCGACCGGGATCGAGATTCTCAAGTATTACCTACTCAACAAGGTGTTAGGCCAAGCCCTGCCGTACGATGGAGGGTTCGAGGAGATGGACATCTATCGCCATGATCCGGATCAGCTCCCCAGTGCGTACGCTTCTGCTCTCATCTAACATGGTTTCTTTTGGGGATCTCAAAGGTGAACGAAGCGTGTTCTTCTTCGCAATGTTTGCAGTTGATATCTCTGACGGACACAGTAGATGGGCGTATTTCTTCGTGTCTACGGCGACGCCAGATGAGGATGACTATGACAGTGTCAGGAGTACACCGAATGGCCTTTGGAAGCTCCAAAGACCTGATCGCCCAGTACAAGATGATGATGATGATGATGATGATGATGATGATGATGATGATGATCGCGTCATTGGTTACAAGAGATCGTTTGTGTTCTACAGCACAAAAGCGCATTGTCCTTCCGCAAGAACAGGTTGGAGGATGAACGAGTATAGACTCAGTCGCAAGTTTGATCGATCGAAAGATGATTGTCAGGTTAGTTCAATACCATTGCTACTTCATAGTTAAAATCTTCGAAATTGTAGCGAATTCTTTGCACTTCACTAACTTTGATTTCTCTGAAATCTCTTTCCATAGATATCTGCATGCGAGATATACATTCTGATGGAAGACAGAGCAAGCAACCACGATTATAAAGCATGTTCAGACAGATCGAAATCACAAGCAGAGCGTAGGATGCTCCTCCCTGTTGATTCAGCGCAGGCCTAGAAGTAGACTCAGTCTTCGTAAGGTGTTGGTTGTTCTTCGTGAAGCGCAATCACCCTTTCTATTTCCTTTCATTGGTTGGCTCTAAACAAATAAATTATCATTTTATTGAGCAAGAGAAGTTTATAACCGTTATTATTAAATTTTTTATTTAATAATAATATATCTGTTCTCGTTAAGTTCTATCATTCATTATAATCAATTTCTTCATTTATTATGTTTTAAATATTATGATTTTTCATTCTAAATATAATCATTATTATTAAATATTTAATATCATTAAATTCTTCATTATTATCCAAACAATATAAATTTGAATTAATTCTTGAACGTTATGAGTTTGTGATAATAAATATTCTTGATGGAAAAACATATATATAAACGAGGATTTTGGTAAACATCTATTTGAAGTCTGAAAGATTTCTTACACCATCTAAAGTGAGAGTTTTGAGTCGAGAAGTGTCAAAGTTCAAGAAGAAATCGTTACTGAAATTCTTGACAACAATGACTTGAAAAAAAAGGTAAACCAACCTCATTTATGTGTTATGAATCTAATATGGTTAATGTTAATATTAACACCTGGTGAATCTCATTTATGTATTATGAATCTAATATGGTTAATGTTAATATTAACACATGGTGGATTGACTCTGGATTAACAATCCATATTGTAAACTCTTTGCAGGGTATGCAAAACCTAAGGAAGTCTGTGGGAAGGGAACAAAGCATTTTATCAGGAAATAAGATGGGCTCACATGTCGAGGCAACTGAAACATGCATTTTAACTTTAAGCAGTGGTTTTGTTTTAAAATTGGAAAGGATGTTTTATGTACCGAGTTTCTCACGAAACTTAATTTTTGTTTCGAGACTCGTACCAGTTAGGTATTTCCTTAATTTTAAAGACATATCATTTTATTTATTTTATAAATCTGATAGTGTTGGGAAAGGTATTTTGTCTGATAATTTTTATTATATTTTCTTACAAAATGATACACTCAAAGTTCAATACATGTTCACGTTGGCACTAAAAGGTATAATATTAACGAGGACTCCTCTATGTTATGGTAGATATACTGAAAATGGACAAGCATCCAGTCCTTTTGCTAAGTTTCTTCAAGAATATGAGATTGTTATCCAATACACTATGCTTAGTTCTTTAAACCATAATGGTGTTGTAGAAAGAAGAAATTGAATATTATTAGACATGGTCCGGAGTATGCTTAGCAACTCCAATCTTCCTAAATTCTTGTGGACTAAAGCACTAAAGACGGTTGTGTATATATTAAAACAAGTTCCAACTAATACCGTCCAAAAGACACCATTTGAATTATGAAAAGATTAAAAATCAAGTTTATGACATATGCGCGTTTGGGGATGTCTATTTAAGGTCAGGATATATAATCCATAAGAGAAGAAACTAGACCCGAGGACTATTAATGAATATTTCATTACAAAGGTTACAGATTCTATTGTCTATCTCACACAACTAAGATTATGGAATCAAGAAACGCTAAATTTCTTGAGGATGACATGATTAGTGGTAGCGATCATTTCAGGAACATAGTTTCTGCACATAATCATATAGAATCTCAACCTTCTACATCAAATGATAGATTGATTATAGTTCATAGCACTTCTCAAGTATAAACTGGTGCTAAACAACCAATCATTGTAAGTTCCAACTAAGACTGTCCAAAAGACACCTTTTGAATTATGAAAAGGTTGAAAACCAAGTTTGCGACATATGCGCGTTTGGGGATGTCTGTTTAAGGTTAGGATATATAATCCACAAGAAAAGAAACTAGACCCGAGGACTATTAATGAGTATTTCATTACAAAGGTTACAGATTCTATTGTCTATCTCACACAACTAAGATTATGGAATCAAGAAACGCTAAATTTCTTGAGGATGACATGATTAGTGGTAGCGATCATTTCAGGAACATAGTTTCTGCACATAATCATATAGAATCTCAACCTTCTACATCAAATGATAGATTGATTATAGTTCATAGCACTTCTCAAGTATAAACTGGTGCTAAACAACCAATCATTGAAATTCCACAAGTTGCTGATAGTATTCTAATAGATCAAGCAACTCAAAAATTACAAAAATTACAACAAGCTCCTGAACAACTAGTTGAACCACAAATTCCTTAGGGAAACAATAGTACAACATTAAGAAGATCTACTAGAAATAAAATATCAGCAATTTCTAGTGATTATGTTATATATATATAAGAATCTGAATATAATATTAGAGTAAAAAATGATCCTAAAAACTTTTCACAAGCCATGAGTTGTAATGAATCAAATTTATGGCATGATGCCATAAAAGAATAGATGAATTCAATGATAAGTAATAAAGTCTGGGATCTTATAGAGTTGCCTAATGAAGCAAAAGTTATTGGCAAGCCTCCCGCCAATGGTATTTTAAATTATATAAAGTGATTTATTCATTCGGATTTGTTAAAAATCCTATGGATTAATGCATATACCAAAAGGTCAGTGGGAGTAAAATCTCAAAAATTACAAAAATTACAACAAGCTCCTGAACAACTAGTTGAACTACAAATTCCTCAGGGAAACAATAGTACAACATTAAGAAGATCTACTAGAAATAAAAGATCAGCAATTCCTAGTGATTATGTTGTATATATATAAGAATCTAAATATAATATTGGAGTAAAAAATGATCCTAAAAACTTTTCACAAGCCATGAGTTGCAATGAATCAAATTTATGGCATGATGCTATGAAAGAATAGATGAATTACATGATGAGCAATAAAGTCTAGAATCTTATAGAGTTGCCTAATGAAGCAAAGGTTAAATTGTTGCTCCCATTGGGAAAGGTGATAGGTTCAATTTGAACCAATGCCCAAAGAACAATCTTAAAAGGGAATCAATAAAAAACATCTCATATGCTTCTACCGTAGGAAACCTTATGTATGCTCAAGTCTATACTAGACCTGATATTATATTTGTTGTGGGGGTGCTAGGTCGATATCAGAGTAATCTAAGTATAGACCATTAGAGAGTTGCAAAAAAAGTGATAAGGTATCTAAAAGGAATCAAAAATTACATGCTTATGTATAGACATACAGACAATCTGGATGTGATTAATTACTCAGATTCAGACTTCGCCAGTTTTATTGATTCTCGTAAATCAACATCTAATATATTTTTATGATGGCTAGTGGAGCTATTTCTTGGAGAATCTCTACGCAGACCTTGACTGCTACTTCTACCATGGAACTTGAGTTTGTCTCTTGTTTTAAGACTACTTCACATGGTGTATGGCTTAAGAGTTTCATTTATAGACTTAGAATCATGGATTCTATTTCTAGGTCATTAAGAATTTTCTACGAAAATTCATCTGCTATCTTTATGACTAAAAATAATAAAAGTGAAAGTCGAAGTAAACACATCGACATTAAGTATTTAGCCATAAGAAAACATGTAAAAAAAAAGAAAGTGGTCATTGAGCATATTAGCACTGAATTAATGATCGTTGATCCTTTGACTAAAAGCATGTTACCTCTAAAATTCAAAGATTATGTAGAGAAATTGAGACTTGGTTCCACTTTGTAATGATGCTAAAATTCTTATATATTGTGATATTTTCTTGCATATTAGTTTAAGAAAATATATTGTTACTGGACCAAGAATAAATATAAGGTTTATTCATTAAGTAATATTACCACATTAAGATTAAGAAACTAAATACATCATGATACATGGATGATAATACTCGCTGTTAGAGAACTTATCGCTATGATTCATATATTTATTTCTTAAGAAAATTATTAAATAAAGATTAATTCAAATTATTAAGCTAAACGTATAGACCAAGTGAAAGAATGTAACCGTTATTATTAAATAAATCATGGATTCTATTTCTATGTCATTAAGAATTTTCTACGATAATTCATCTGCTGTTTTTATAACTAAAAATAATAAAAGTGAAAGTCGAAGTAAACACATCGACATTAAGTATTTAGCCATAAGAAAACATGTAAAAAAAAAGAAAGTGGTCATTGAGCATATTAGCACTGAATTAATGATCGTTGATCCTTTGACTAAAAGCATGTTACCTCTAAAATTCAAAGATTATGTAGAGAAATTGAGACTTGGTTCCACTTTGTAATGATGCTAAAATTCTTATATATTGTGATATTTTCTTGCATATTAGTTTAAGAAAATATATTGTTACTGGACCAAGAATAAATATAAGGTTTATTCATTAAGTAATATTACCACATTAAGATTAAGAAACTAAATACATCATGATACATGGATGATAATACTCGCTGTTAGAGAACTTATCGCTATGATTCATATATTTATTTCTTAAGAAAATTATTAAATAAAGATTAATTCAAATTATTAAGCTAAACGTATAGACCAAGTGAAAGAATGTAACCGTTATTATTAAATATTTTATTTAATAATAATGTAACAATTCTCATTAAGTTCATCATTTATTATAATCAATTTCTTCATTTATTGTGTTTTAAATATTTTGATTTTTCATTCTAAATATAACCATTATTATTAAATATTTAATATCATTAAAATTCTTCATTATGGTTCAAACGTTATAAATTTGAATTAATTCTTAAACGTTATAAGTTGGTGATAATAAATGTTCTTGATGGGAGAACATATATATAAACGAGGATTTTGATCCCTGGGCTCAACATCTCAATCTAAAGGATTTCCTACACCATCTAAAGCGAAAGTTTTGAGTCGAAAAATTACAAAGTTAAATAAAAAACCGTTGCTGAAATTCTTGATAACAATGATCGAAAGTACGCTATTTCGTTTCCGCATTAGTTTTCTTGTGTTTCTATTATAATAATTTTAAAAAATATTATAATAATTTAGAAATACATTTTGGTGTCAAAATTTCTAACAAAGTTACATTGGCTTCATTGTATTCGATTGAATATAACAAGTACCATCTTAAATATTATGATGTAAATTCTGAGCTGTCGGTGCATCTGTTTTCTTCTCCCCAATCACGTAAGTATAATAATAATTTTAAACCATGAATGTTGCTTTCTATACATGATGATGCCCTCATTTCAACCACAGCCATAAACATCACCACGAATATAATTTAATCGCCCAATATAATACTGAATGCAACGGCTCCCCTTGATGAACAAAGCCAAGTACTACAAACACAGTCAAGGTTGTCATTAGTCATACTTCTTCCACGTGCCATTCATTTCCTCATTTTGCACGTTTGCTTCGCCCTGAGCCTTCTTCAGCTGCACAAGTTGGCATGAGATCGAGTCAAAAGGAGGGAAATGAACACATGTATCAGTTGACCAAAATGTCAAGATTATATCCTCTGTTGCTTCACAAACCTCTACTGGACTTATGCCCACCTGATTTGAACTAAGTTAATACACTGTGTTTTCTGTTGATCTTTTAGCTGTGATATGTAAGGACGTATAAATCTGTGGGTAAAAGAAGATGTAGAATACCTTTGCAAGTTGTGTTTTCTGATATCTGTATCCCTGCACAAGTTAAAAGAGAATGGTATCGATCAGTATATGAAGTTGGCAGGTCGAGTTGTAATGGCTACATGGGGCTAGCAATTAAACCTTGTCGGTTCCGTATATGTAGTCGCAGTAGGTGAACACCGACGCAAAGTTACTGTGACTTTTCTCTCCGACATAGTGATGGTAATCATGGTACTCGGCACCTACGTAGAATGGAATGTACTTGGTGGGAGTTTGAGGGAAGTCATAGCTGCCACATGCACCAACGTGTCAGGGGGATGTGCGCAAGAACGAAACGAGAGGGGATGATGGAAGAAGAAGAAGAAGACGGCGTACCCGCAGTGCGTCTCGATGGCTTCGACGTGGCGGAGAACGAACCAGAGCCAGAGCGTGAGGATGTGACAGGGAACGAGGGCGGGACCGAGGAAGGCAGGGAAGCCGAGGATGAGCACCTCAGCCCAGTGGGCGTAGGGAGCGGCGAAGGCCATGGGCGCCGAGAACTCGTGGTGGATGCGGTGGATGTGCTGGTAGCCCCACCGGCAGTGCAGCGCCCGGTGGAGCCAGTAGCTAAAGTAGTCCTCCACCAGGAAGTACACGGCCAGCTGAGCCACCACCTCCCACACGGACGGCAGCGGCAGGCCCGTCCGAATGCCCACCCACTGCGCACAATCATTCCATTTTAATCTTTTGTTCTTGATTACAGTAAGCATGAAAAAAGGAATAACTCATGCAATTTAATGGATGATCAGATTTAAATATCAATTTAATAAAAATAAAAGTTAAATTATTATCCAACTCTATTATTTATCGATGTGAGATTATTCTCTTGACTCAAATATATCCTAATGAATCAAACATCAACTTTACCTTGACAGTAGGATAGGAGAGGAGCTGCAGAGGGCCGACGGCGACGATGAAAGTCTTGACGACGTTCTTGTAGCACTTGACGAAGGTGGCCACAGGGAAGTGAACATTGGGCTGGAGCTTGTACTTTTGGATGGCCTTGGGGCGCTTGAGCTCCGCCATGACGAAGGGGAGCGGCGCGAGGGTGTACACCAGAAGGAGGAAGACGACGTTGTGGGCGTAGAGCCAAAAGTCGGACATGCCGGCCGAGTATCGGAACCACGCCGTCTCCACCGCCGTCAGGTCCCTCCCCATGGCCACCTCCGCCTCCCCAATGCTCGCAAACGGCAGCATGGTAGCAGCAACCAAAGATAGAAGAAAGAGAGCAAAGAGGAAGATGAAATTGGTGGAGCCTTGTGTGCATGCATGGTGGGGGTGGTGAGCAAACCCTTTGCAGTATATAGACACAAGCATGGTCAAACTCGTTGAATTGTTGACTAATCAGATTCATCGGATCAATCAATGTATATTTATTTATCGTGCCATGGGTTTCGCCATGAATCACTTCACGCTCTGGTGCTCTAATGTTCGCGGTGTGAACGTCATTGTGCGAGAGAGGAGGACGTGTTCTGCGACATCAGAAACAGCAAGGGGGGGATGTGACGGATAAGATTTGTATATTGGAATGGGCACCACGGCATCCGATGCGAGATTTGTTTGGTTGTGTTGTTTTCTCCCTGCTACTTCATCCCTTGTCGAACTTGGCCATCTTATCGATGGTTGTTTGCAAGTTTCTTTCGTCTGCTAATTACCCACAAGTAACACACTCCTCCACATTCTCAAACTTGGACTGCCTTCCTGCTTGTTTGGATGTGTAATTTCTCTGCTGCTTGCTCGCTTGCTTTACGCAGAAGATAAGAACTCTTTGGCCAACCTAACGTGGGTTGGCACGGCACTTGTGGCGAGCATTTCATGGAGGATCGTCGTCCCTGCCACCCCCGAGTTGAAGTTTGGGTGCAGTCGCTGTCGAAACATATTATTGAACGGAACTATAGCAACGGTTTCGATGTGAAATTGGATGGAGAGAGATGAGATGAGAGGCTTTGGACCAAATTTCTTCATAACAGAATCGAAGACCAAATTTTTAGAGAATCTCTGGTCTCTATAGGTTTTGGACCACGTGAAGAGGTGAGAAGGTCAAGGAAATGGAAGAAAAAGAAAATGAACACGTTGTCCTCCTTTTCTAAAAAGTCAAACATGTAGAAACGAGAGAAGTGCTATTATACATGCGGAGAGGCCGCCGTCCCTATCGAAGCACGTCTGAGCGGCATTTCCTCGAACACTTTCCTTTTCTAAAAAGTCAAACATGCGGAGAGGCCGCCGTCCCCATCAAAGCACGTCTGAGCGGCATTTCCTCGAACACTTTCCTGGCTCCACGTGAAAAGCACGCACGGGCGAACTGATGGCATTTGCTCGAACACTTTAATGACGCTAGCTTGAAGCAGTATGGATAAAACTAATTCTTATCTCGCTTATTTCACGAAAATATTTTTACACATTTCATTGGTCAAGAAAAGCACCTATCCGAGTCTGGAATACATCACAGAATTAAACCTAAGTTTTGAATAATCAAATCCCACGAAAAGTCTGCATAGACTTGCTCAACAGGAAATTTAGTTATATCGAAGTCGCTGCCTCGAGTCAAGAACACGACAAGAATAGCAGGTAGTTAAAGATGGACATGACTTGTCATCCTCTTAAGTAAGGAACAGATAGCAAATTGGGAATTTTCTTGATCAGGGGATTGGATGAAAGTTTTATATCCCACTGCATATTGGCAGGACAAAGCAAAAGAGCTTATTTTCTAGTCAATTAGTCTTTCCATGATCACAAGCTGATCCTGATGCACGAACCTTACAGAAAAGATAGTTCGCAGGTAAGTCTGCAAAGTGTAGAACCAGTAATTAAGCAGCAGAAGAGCAGCTGTTAAACTTTGTGGGTGAAATTCCCTTCTAGTAAGGCTGCACGGGTGCTCTGAACTTGGCTCCTGCATAGACTGCTGCATGAAGCAGTATGGATAAAACTAATTCTCATCTCACTTCTTTCACGAAAATATTTTTACATATTTCATTGGTTAAGAAAAGCACCTATCCGATTCTGGAATACATCACAGAATTAAAACCGAAGTTTTGACTAATCAAATCCCACGAAAAGTCTGCATAGACTTGCTCAACAGGAAATTTAGTTATATCGAAGTCGCTGCCTCGAGTCAAGAACACGGCAAGAATAGCAGGTAGTTAAAGATGGACATGACTTGTCATCCTCTTAAGTAAGGAACAGATAGCAAATTGGGAATTTTCTTGATCAGGGGATTGGATGAAAGTTTTATATCCCACTGCATATTGGCAGGACAAAGCAAAAGAGCTTATTTTCTAGTAAATTAGTCTGTCCATGATCACAAGCTCATATCCTGATGCACGAACCCTACAGAAAAGATAGTTCGCAGGTAAGTCTGCACAATTAGTCTTTCCATGATCACAAGCTGATCCTGATGCACGAACCTTACAGAAAAGATAGTTCGCAGGTAAGTCTGCAAAGTGTAGAACCAGTAATTAAGCAGCAGAAGAGCAGCTGTTAAACTTTGTGGGTGAAATTCCCTTCTAGTAAGGCTGCACGGGTGCTCTGAACTTGGCTCCTGCATAGACTGCTGCAGCACCGAGCTCCTCCTCGATCCTCAGTAACTGTATTCACCACATGAAATCGACATTTATCTAACTATGAAACGTAACCAGAAAGCAACAAGAAGAATAAAACAAATTTTCCACATCATAATGAGACTAGTTGTAGCATCCATGGAGGCATATCAATCACCGGGGATGGTAATGCCCAAACACGAGCTACCAAGGGGTGTCAAGTGGTGAAGGAATTGATAATCTCAGACTCCGTATCGAGAAACTTTTGTTTCAACTGGGGTTATAGCTTACTTGGTTATACTTAGCAAGACGTTCAGAACGGCATGGAGCTCCAGTCTTGATCTGACCCTGTGTAAGCATCATGATGTTTCAAACATAAGAGACATTCCCAATCGCAGGAGAAAATGAACTTTCAGACTTGCAGCATAAGGAAATCATAAGATACATAAAGGTTAGAAGTAACATACGGTCGCCAAACCAACTGAGAGGTCAGCAATGAAAGTATCTTCTGTCTCACCACTAAAACAAGATAAGAGACAAGTTAACATCACCAACCTGTGTTAATTATAACTTAGGCTTGAGCTAAAGGCATACCTCCGGTGGCTGGCCATCACTCCCCAGCCAGCATGTTTAGACATCTTCACCGCTTCAATGCTCTCGGTAACAGAACCTATTTGATTTACCTAAACAACCACAGTATTTCACAAGATTAGAAGAGAGATCCAGACACTTGATCTTACATGCCCCAAAGAAAAGTAGGCATATAAATCATCGATATGAAGAAAAAGTAAGATAAAAACCTAGATACTATTTTCAAGTTAAAATGTGCAAAGAAAACAATGTAGGATAGACTAAACATTTTGGTATGGATTCAAGCTTAGCACTATGCCTATGAATTCTATGCATAATTTCAATTGTACCTCACATCATTTCTCTCTATTATCAGATAAAATGTGGATAATTTCAACTATATTTTCTTACTGTTCCTCCCATTAACTATGAATTTTCTCCTAACAATAGGTATACATTTTTGTTAGGAAAAAAAAATTCATGTAGGAAAGATAAGAAACAAAATACTTTTATTCGTGAACAACTAGACATTATATTGATAGAGGATAAGATGAGATAAAATCGTTTAAGATGATATGAGCATGTGGAGACCTTAGGATGTAATAGTCAGAAGAGGTGAGATGATTATTGTTAATGGTATGATGAGAGGTAAAGGAAGACCTAAAGAGACTTTAATAGAAATTATAAATAAATATTTAAGTTCTCTAAACTTAATTAAACATATGAGTTTTTACATATCCCAATGGCGACAAAAGATTCTATATCCTTCATATCATCAGATCCTTCGTTATTCTGACTGTAGGTTCTTAGTGGCTAATCCAACTGACATATCTGATCAGATACAACCTCTTTGTTCATTGAACTAGATTCTTCTCTTGTCTACAAGCCCACCACATAATCAACCCCCACTATGTTCATATAACTTGAATATTTACTCATCTACGAGTTTACTCATCTACGAGTTTACTCATCTACGAGCACATTACATAATGAATCCTCCATGTGAAAAAGGAACAAGAATAAATTAAATCATTTTAACAATACCTTTAAAAGGAGTGCATTGCATGCCTTCTCCTTTATTGCCTTGGCGACACGCTGCAGAAGTGAACAAAATAATCCAGACCTTAATAGGAGAATTCCTAAGAATCCAATTAATTTCAGCTTTTCATAATAAAACTTACTGTTGGATTAGTGACAAGAAGATCATCTCCGACAATTTGCACCTGCTCTCCAATCTCTTCTGTGAGCTTTGCATAGTGGATCCAATCATCCTGATCAAATGGGTCTTCAATTGATACAATGGGGTACTCACTGACAAACGACTTGTAGACATTTTTCAGACTGTCTCCAGATATTTTTTGAGAACCATCATTGTTCTGCAATAACAGATACTTGCATGTCAGTGGATTTGATGTTAAGAAAACTATATAAAATAATAAAGCAGGAACGCATTCCCTACATTTGTCAATTTTTATAAACTCACCTCCTCCTTGAAATTGAGATCATAAGTTTTATCCTTTTCGCTATAGAATTCTGAAGCAGCAACATCCATGCCAATTACAACCTGCAAAAACAATCAAGCACAATCAAAAGCTGGAATTTTACAACTGTGAACTCATTTAAGGAAAATCATATACAACTATAAATAAATACACATATTAAAAGCATACTTTGCCAGTATACCCAGCTTTAGCTATAGCTGTCTTCAAAAGTTCAAGGCCTTCCTTGTTCTCCTGCAATTAGAAAATTATATATATATATATATATGGGAATTTATCATATTTCCACTCACAATAACATTTTTAATGTTTAAAAGCAAACGGCACATGATTTTACAAGGAAATTCAAGTTTGATTAAAAGTGGGTATGCTGTAAGGGGCTTCCATATGTAAGCCTAGACATGACACAATGTTACAAGGCCTTCCTATCTAATAAGCCAGAACAACTCCAGAGTTAGGGTGAAAGATAGTGGAAGAAGTTTCTGAAAAGCCTAAAATGATAAAATCTAACTCTTCTGAGAATGGCTTTTATTAGCTAAGCCTAAATTTACCAGGAAAACATTAACAGCTATCTATTAAATGTAACCCTGATTTAAAACCACTAGACATTTAGAGAATAGAACAGGTTGAACACCAAAAGCAAATTTATTGGTAGAACAGATCCAAAGCAGCATTCCACCTAGGCTCCCAAATATACTCTGGTACTAATTGATGTGATCTCACTAGAAGCAATGGCAGCAATATAGTTTGACGTCTGATCCAAACTCTTATCATCCGATTTCCTCTACTGGTCTAACGAGAATATAGTACACTAATATTATTAAAGGAAAAAACATAATAAAATCAAGGGGACTACTTCTATCTAGACTCTACTCTAATCGAATGAATTAGCTCACATATTGAAGTTAATAAAGAGTGAGTGAAATTTTATGGTGAAATTGCACAGGTAGTCTCTTAAGAATCAACAGGCACAACAGACCTGGATGTTGGGAGCAAAACCGCCTTCATCTCCAACATTAGTGGCATCTTGTCCGTACTTCTTCTTAATGACAGCCTGAGAACAAGAGGATAGAGTGTCAAATGAGGTTCTTAGAGAAAAGAGTTAGAAGGTAGGAAAATAGTCTAATATTGACCTTCAAATTATGATAAACTTCCACACCCATCTTCATGGCTTCCTTGAAAGAGGCAGCCCCCACTGGAAGAATCATGAATTCCTATCAAAACAAGTCAACATAAGCATATAACTATATGCTCGACAACAGCTGTACAGATAGCTGGTAGGATGACAACCTGCATAGCCAGCTTATTTCCTGCATGTGATCCTCCGTTTATAACGTTGAATGCAGGCACCGGCAAAACTAGGTTCTTGTTTCCAGCAAGATTTGCAATATGCTGCATTTTGGGGGAAAAAAAATTACATATTTACAATAAAAAGTCTCACCAATTACTCACACTCTCACACAGCATAATCACTTCACTAACCTGATAGAGAGGAATCTTCTTCACACTTGCACCAGCTTTGCATAAAGCAAGTGATACTGCTAAAATAGCATTGGCACCAAGCTGAAACAACAACATCCAATGAAAATGGCGAATCAGGATAAATCCAAAATAATCAAAGCATGTACGAAATGGTGACTAAATAGGAGAATTGTACCTTCTGTTTGCACCAGCCCCATTCGTTTTGTGTGCCATCAAGCTGCTGGACCATGAAATTATCTATCTTTGCTTGCTCAGTAGGGTCCTGCAAAGATATACAAAAGCACATTGATTAGACTACATTGTGCATTTTAATATCACAACTAAAAATAATTCAAATTAAGTGAACAGAACCTAGAGCCATTTGCATACCTTCCCAATCAGTGCAGGAGCAATTATAGCGTTCACATTCTCAACAGCCTAAACCAAAATGAGTCAAAGTGTTACCATAACTGTACTACAATAACAACATACCTAAAATTCATAAAACTAGTAACATAGAAGTCTCATAGAGAACAAGTACTAAGCCACTAAGTTTGGAAATTGAACTAACATGTGATGTTTAACAGAAAAATAATTTCAATTTTATTTTATAGACGAGGAGTTGAACATTATCTTCCACAAAAGAATGACATGTATGAAATGTTACTTTGAATATATTGTAAGTTTGGGGCATATGTAAACTGAAGAGGACAAATATCATAATTGTCAGATACAGAATCAGTTCCTCCCAAAAAATAGGAAAGCTAGAATTATTACATTATATAATAAACAGAAACATACTATCTTTAGGTACCAGATAAAAAATTATAAAAATAGTTTGAATGCTGCTAGAGCATGCATACACCAGAAAACATCAACGAACAGAAGTTAAGATAACTTCATAATCTTTGGGGTTACTACTTTTGAGATAATTTTTTCAACCAAAAACATAAACACAGAAAAATAATTTAGGTAGGTGGTGAATCTATTTTATCTAACAGAAGTCTACTAAAAGTTCAACACAACACTGATTATTTGAAAAGTCAAAGTCATTTGAAGAGGACAGAGAACACTCTTAGATTTTCAGCAACAAGTGAAATCACAAAAAGAAAAAGTTTGTACAACCTGTGGTTGACGTGTGCCCAAGTTTCTTTTAAAACATCAAGTTACGAAACCATACCACTTCACACAACTAGCGGTGGATCATAGGGCCAACAGCTTACAATCAATGGAAATTCACCATACATCATATACAGTGCAACATGTCGAACAGAACATTTGAGAAGAAAATTCAGAACAAACCTTGAGAACACCCTTTCCAAGATAATCTGATCCTCCATCTCTCAACTCCAGTGCTTCATATACACCTGAAATAGCAAAAGTTTCTGATTAGCATCTTCATGTGTAAAACAAGTCGAAAAAAATAATTAAACTATGAGACCCAAAATTCAGCATTCATGACCAGAATAACCAATATGCCAAACCTTGGGATACGTGATGCAACAGCGAACAACAACAACAAGAAAATATTTGGACCATTTCCAGCCAGCAGTGGTTACATAATGATTATAATTTTTTTTACCACTTGAGATATGCACTACACACCACCTTAAGCAAGCAGTAGCCAAACAGGGTAACGTTTCTTTCCTTCTTGAGAATTGAAGCCCTTTCACGGTAAATCTTTCTCATAATATTCAACACTTCTATAGACCAAGATGGTATTTTATTTGTAGAAGCAGAAGTAACAAACGAGTTATGCAGTTGGACTAGTTACCTGTGGATGCACCACTGGGGACAGCAGCTCTGGCGAAGGTACCGTCGTCACAACGAAGATCCACCTGAAACAAACACCACAAACAATTTCTTTTTCTAAAGAGAGAAGAAGATCGAAAATGGACTTTTTCTGCATAAAAGACTCAGTACCACAAGTATACATCGGATCCGACCCAGAAAGAGAACAATCTTGAGGCATCACGGGCGATCTAAAAACCCTAAACCCTGAGAGAAATCGAAGCAAGTAGGACCCGGATCTGACCTCAACGGTGGGGTTTCCGCGACTGTCGAAGATCTGGCGGGCCTTGACGCTCGTGATCGTCACCATTTTTAGCTCTTATCTGACTCTGTCGGATTGGAAGAAGGAAATGGAATTTCTTTGCGACTGCCACTCACGCTCTCGGAGGCTTATAAAGACGAGCTGTTGAGGGTAGGAAGATATTGAGGGCTTCGAACCAATATTACCCGTTGGATTTGGGTTTGGGGGCTAGCGATCCGTGGATTTGACCGCATTCTAAGATAGATACTTACATGTCATTCCATGCGATTTAGTAAAACATTCTTTTATTTATTTATATTAAAATCTTTTCCAACTAAGTAACGATCATATTTAAAATTAATCTTATAATTATAATAAAATTAATATAAGATATATAGTAATATTTGAGATCATTCAATATTTTAAATTATTGATAAATAATATATATATATATATTTTTTAGAATGTGTCATCTTATTAAAATGGTAAGATCCTAAGAGCCAATTTCCACTTTGTTATTTTTTAATAATAATAATATTTTTCGAGAATATAAATTATAATATGTGTTGTAGTGTATCCTGAGAGTCAATATGACTCGGTCCGTTCTTGATAGTGCGAGGGTGTCCATGTGGAATGTCCGAGGGGTTGATGATGAGGAAATCAGGTCAGGATAGACATCTCTTGTACCGTCCGAGGTGGGACTTGAAACTCTCTTTCAATAGTGCTTCTTTGCAGAGAAAATGTTGATGTCGGAGGGGGGATGCTTAACTACCCATTCAAAGCCTAAGTTAGTTTTAAAAGAATGAGGGTGTTTTGTAGGTGTTCAAGGTTCGATCCCCTTAACAACGGCTAGGGGGTTGACCTTTATACCTATTCCCGATAATTGACTATACGTGGTTTGTTAATGGTCATCGATGTCTCGGACAGCTCACCCGTACGATCCGTGTGATGTGGGTAGGTCTGCACGGTTCGGTGCTACATGACACCATATTGTACACCCCCAAGCAACGTGGGACATAATCGCTCCGAGCTCGTACCGCATGAGTACATCTCATTTGCTTTGAAGTAACACGTCGCGTTGAAATATTACGCGTGGTCCGAGTTGCCACGTTAACCCGAGGTGTTTGCCAATTGTTGTCAGGTTGAAGGTATCAGAATATTTCTTTTATATATATATATATATATATATATATAATGTGCTCTTTTAATGGTTGTTTTGTTTGAAGTAATTGCTCATGTGGACTCAAAAGAACCATCAAATCCATTTGACTTACCCAGTCACTAATGAATGCTTATTAAGTAAGATTCCTAATGGTAAGTATGATTACTGATTAAGTTTCATTATGGTGAAATTAGATGTTTATAGATGTCTCCTCTCCTCCTCTCTTAATCCACCCCCGCCTTCTTTGAGCTCTTGGTAACACAAATGGAAAAGACTCAGCAACATATGTTTGAGCTCCAAAGTATCACACTCTCTCCGTGGTGAGGGTGAAAGCTAATCCTTAGGAATGGCCGCAACCTCCCCGTTTTGGTTTGACTTCAACGTCCAGTTCACGTGGTGATGGCAGTCTTGAACTGCATATAGTGATGGCAGTCTCTTTCCCATTTCTCTACCTGGCGAGAGCAACATGTAGCAGAGCAGATCCCACAGTAGTAGTATTTGATGTGCCCACCTCGTCCTCCGTTTGCTCCTGCAACAGTTGCAGACACAAGTTCTTCTAGCTCATGGCGTTCTCTATTTCCCATGTCTCTTCAAGGAGAATTTGTAGTGTTCATTGGTGATCGAGCTAGGAGATCATCAAGGTCAATCAAGCCCGTATCAAGGAGACAGTAACAAATCATTCAGAGCCAAAGGAACGGTCCCTTTTTTGACATATATAATGTGCTCTTTTAATGGTTGTTTTGTTTGAAGTAATTGCTCATGTGGACTCAAAAGAACCATCAAATCCATTTGACTTACCCAGTCACTAATGAATGCTTATTAAGTAAGATTCCTAATGGTAAGTATGATTACTGATTAAGTTTCATTATGGTGAAATTAGATGTTTATAGATGTCTCCTCTCCTCCTCTCTTAATCCACCCCCGCCTTCTTTGAGCTCTTGGTAACACAAATGGAAAAGACTCAGCAACATATGTTTGAGCTCCAAAGTATCACACTCTCTCCGTGGTGAGGGTGAAAGCTAATCCTTAGGAATGGCCGCAACCTCCCCGTTTTGGTTTGACTTCAACGTCCAGTTCACGTGGTGATGGCAGTCTTGAACTGCATATAGTGATGGCAGTCTCTTTCCCATTTCTCTACCTGGCGAGAGCAACCTGTAGCAGAGCAGATCCCACAGTGGTAGTATTTGATGTGCCCACCTCGTCCTCCGTTTGCTCCTGCAACAGTTGCAGACACAAGTTCTTCTAGCTCATGGCGTTCTCTATTTCCCGTGATCGAGCAAGGAGATCATCAAGGTCAATCAAGCCCGTATCAAGGAGACAGTAACAAATCATTCAGAGCCAAAGGAACGGTCCCTTTTTTGACAGGGGAAAAGAGGAGATGCTGTTTCGCTGCAAAGCTTAAACAACTCAGAAATCCACATGACTATTACGATCAACGCAATAGTTATTTGCAGCAGTTACCCGACCACCAACTCTTCCATGTGTTGTTAAAGCATGGGTGGGGCAGCGGCATGAGCAGCTTTGCAGTGGAACGGAGAGGCTCATCCTTTGTGCCACCCACATGGCCGTGCGAAAAGAAGGAGAGAAGAAGTCCATATATGATAAAGCAAAGGCTTTGTCAACTAGCGTCTCTCTGACACAATTGATGCCGGATTCTTCATGTTCGTCGCTCTCAAGTCCCTTCTCCGCTCATCGTCCAAAGTTTTATGTAGTTTATGGTCTTCTCCATCGTCCTCCAATGGCCTTAGGACAAAACAACAGCTCACAAATCCCACTCCCTCCACTTTAATTGGCTCCCATCTCTCTCTCTCTCTCTTTGATGTGAACCCATGACTCACGTCCTCCCTACTACTCTTCTTCACATGCCGGGCGCGCAGAGATAGGCGTGAGATGAGACGGGTATAATGTGAGCTCTGCAATTGCTGCAAGTACTACTACCACTCCCCGCAGCCGCGCGCAAGACACAACAATGAAATTTGATATTTGGCCTCTACTCGCCGCCGTCGCGTGGATCGTCGTCCCGTCCACCGCCACCTCTGCCTCTCTCGTTGGAGTGAACTACGGGCGAGTGGGCGACAACCTCCCCCCGTCCGAAGCCGTGCCCCGCCTCCTCGCCTCCATCGGCGTCGGCCGCACTCGCATATACGACGCTGATCCGGGAGTCCTCCACGCCTTTGCCAACACTGGGGTTGAGCTCGTCATCGGCCTCCCCGACAGCTGCCTGGCCACGATGGCCGCGGACCCAGCCGAGGCCCTCGCCTGGGCCCGAGCCAACGTCCAGGCGTACCTCCCTGCCACCAAGATCGTCGCCGTCACCGTCGGCAACGAGGTGCTCACCAATGCCAACGACACCGGCTTCGCCCTCGCCCGCTGCCTCGTCCCTGCCATGGAGGCCCTCCACTCCGCGTTCGCCTCCCTCGGCCTCGACCGTGACGTTGCCGTCACCACTGCCCACTCCCTGTCCGTCCTCGCCACGCCTTCCTACCCGCCATCCGCTGCCGTGTTCCGCCGCGAACTCCTCCCCTACGTCTGCCCCCTCATCGCCTTCCACGCCGGCACCCACTCTCCCTTCTTCGTCAACGCCTACCCCTACTTCGCTTACACGCAGGAGAGCTCGGGAGTGGCGCTCGAGTTCGCCCTCCTCGACCCCGACGCCACCGGCTTCACCGACCCTGGATCTGGCCTCTGCTACACCAACCTGCTCCACTCCCAAGTCGACGCCGTCTACCACGCGATCCTGGCCGCCGGTGGCGAAGCCGGGAAGCTGGTCGAGGTGCGAGTGTCGGAGACAGGGTGGCCGTCGGCCGGCGACCCGGACGAGCGTGGAGCCATGCCGGAGAACGCCGCCAGATACAACGGGAACCTGATGAAGATGGTGGCAGAGCAGAAGGGGACGCCGCTGGTGCCCGGGACGCCGCTCCGGGCATACGTATTCGCGCTGTTCAACGAGAACCAGAAGCCAGGGCCGACGTCGGAGAGGAACTACGGGCTTTTCAAGCCCGACGGCACGCCCGTCTACCATCTCGACATCACGGTGCCGCCGGAGAACGCCACCGCCGCAGGCGGAGGCGGTGATGGTGGGATCTCGACGCCGGAGCCAGACGGCGAGTCCTCCTCCGGCTACTTCAGCATCTCCTCCGCAGCAGTAAGTTTCCCATCCGGCACGTCCTCACACCTGCATTCCAAACAATCTCATAACTAGTTTTGCGATTGCACCAGGAGTGGCGGCGATCGCAGTGGCCGTGGAAGACGGAGGCGGTGGTTGTAGCTCAACTTGCGTTGGCTTCCATTTGGTGGCACTGACAGCTGACACATAAAGAAGCTCAGTTTCCATTTGTGACATCTTTTATTGTCGTCGTTTAGGACCATTAAATGATCATTTCAATGGTGCGAGGCCGAGCCAAAACTAAGGAGAAATGTGTCGGAAAGCTGTGGTAGTAATCTATCTTCAAATTCTTGATGAACAGTTCCCTATTCTGACTGAGACGAGCCAAGCGGAAAACAATGTGCCTGAAGAAACATCAGCTACAGAAGAAAGACCACATTGACGTGCGAATTGCTATGAAATCATAAGCTCGTCTTGGCGTTGCTAACTGTGCATAGGATTCCTAAGGGAAAGTTTGCATGCTTCAATACCATGGGATCTTGATCGATTAGATGAGAACCCATTCACACCTGTTCCTCGGACAATCATGGACAGCATGTAAATGATTAGGATAAGCATACTGTTCTCCACTGGGTTTTCGTAGATTGTGCCAATGAGGTGATTTGCAGTAGTGCAATACTGGGCGAACAGCATTGCAGAGCTCTTCGTATGTTATGTGCTTATGTTTACTGTCGATCCGATCCATCAATCCTGCAGATGACAGATGTTGTTTATGAAGTAAAATGATTGATGCAGATGGCTGCATAAGCATAGAGGCGAAAACCTTTGACTGGTTGATGGCAGATTGATGAAGACGACTTAGTGAAGTTTATAAAGAGGTGATAACCCCTAATTTAAATTCAAATCATTAGCGTCATCTTCCGAACCATTCAAATCATCTCCCGACGGTCAAAACTCACGAGCAGTGCCAGTGGAGAGTCTCCTTCCGCTCTGCCATTTAGACGCCCAACCCAAATAAATAACTGCGTCTCTCACGCAACCCCACCCACCCACATCCTTCTTTACCATCCCATAACGACTCCAAAGCCTCTCTCACATGTTTCTCGTGGGCCCCATGTTCTATTTTTCTCGAAATTATATGCATATATATATATATATACACTAAGAGAGTAAAATGACTTTTTTTGTATTGGGAAGTAAAGTTATAAAGCGTTTTTTCGTTGGAAGAAAATTATTACAAATCGGGTTATAGTAAGCAATTATTCTTAGTCTCATCGATGTACCTTCAGACACGCTGCCGATCCGACATCCTACGGCCGGTGGGAGACAGACAAGATCACGGCAGCCGAGCGGAGGAATCGTGGCCGTCCGATGAACCTTCTCAGGAAACACTGTGGATTCAATTAACGGAATCGAAAGTTTGAACGGAGATAACCGTTGGGGCCACGAGAGCCGTCCACACGGGATCCTACGGTCGGTATTCGCTAGCCGTTGGCTTCAAACGGGAGGATGCTACCCACCCTTTCTTCGTGTACAAAAAAAACTCTTCCTCTTTTTCCCTTTTTTTTTTTTGAATTTTTCTTTACCTTCCTCTTTCTCTCTCCCAAATCCCGAAGAGAGGAGAGAGGGAGAGCGTTAAATTCCCATCGATTTCCTCCGTCGATGGTGTTAAGGTCGTAGCTTGATTCCTTCCCTCACCTTCCTATCGGGATTCCGGGATCTCGGCGGGCGGTGGAGTCCGGTTCTGCTCGATCGGGCGAGGCGACGAGGAGGTAGGTGTCTCTGCAGATCTCGTTCGGTTCGTTGGTCCTCGGCGTTTTGATCGGACCTTTGCAGTGAGATAATGATTTGATGCGCCGATTCATAAATCTTCGAACTTTCGTTGACTTTCTTCGTTTGAAGGTGAGGGGAAATGGATAGAATCGGCGAGAACGACTGTGGCGTGACGAAACCTGAAGGTCTCCGAGGTTTGGATCTTTTGTTTCAAGAATTCGGTGTTAGAATTTATAATCCCAGCTGAAGAGCACCAAATTAATTCCCGCTTTTGTCATCGATGCAGTGACGGGCAATCGAAGAGCGTTGAGGGACATAAAGAACTTGGTGGGAGCGCCGTCGCACCCCTGTGCGGTCACCAAGAGAGCGTTGACGGAGTAATGCCTTGAAACCTAATCCTGTCTCTGGTTGCTTGTTCCTTCTGCTCGATCTAATTTCTTTTCGTTGATTTCGTTTTCCTAATAAGCAGCAAGAGCAATTTAGGTCATAAGAACCCAACATTTGTCCCCCGACGGCCAAGAACGAGGTGAGCGTCAGCAAAGCTTCTTTTCTTTTAGCTTGGAGTTCCTTACCGACTTCTAACTGGTCGAAGGATCGGGTTTCTTTAGGAAATTTGCAGCTACATTGGCAAACAAATCACAAGCCGATGGACATCATGAACACATTGAGAATGAGAGGAAGCATGACCCACAAATACCATCTTTGCTGAGTTCGAGTTCTTTAGATACTTGTCCTGCAACAGATCCGAATGACCACGGATTAAGTGAGGAGCTGCCAATGCCTATGGCAGAGGAGACGGAGGAAATGGTCTGCTCCCTTTATTCTCCCTGGAAGAATTTGAATTTTCTGTGATTGGTAATTATATATTATTGATGAGTCACTCTGGTTGCAATCTGTAGGACATCTCTGATCCAGAGGAGGTTGAAATGGAGAGTCTTGCAGTGGAGATGATCCCGGATATCGACAGCTGCGATTCCAAGGATCCACTAGCAGCTGTTGATTATGTCGAAGATATATACAGCTTCTATAGACAAATTGAGGTAGGCCTTGCAGTTTCCGATGTTGCTATATCAACATCTTTAGGGTTGATTGCTTTCTACACTTTTTGATCTACACATACATAGCATGTTACTGAAGCCAGTTTAGAGCGTAATCTTGTGCATCAGGAAGAAACTAGGCTTAGAATTGAATCAACAATGATTTAAGTGTTCATTTGATTTGTTCAGTGTGATGCAAAACATTCGAACTTCTCTTTTTCCCTCTTTACTGCTAATCTGTTAATCTATGTTATTCTATATTTTGGTCAAGTAGTTATAGAAAATCCATTTTTAAGTTTCACTTCATTCTACATTTCTTGTTTCGCTATGAATCCACACATTTCAACATGTTTATGAATTAGGTTCATGATAGCATTGGCATCAAATTACTTGTTCACTTGATCTGTTCTATGTCATGTAAACCTCTGAACTCTTTTTTTTTTTTTCACAAGGATTAATTTTTGGTCTAATTTGTTCTGCATTCAAACAAATCAATAGTGTTGATTGTTGACTCCAAACACAACCAACGCATGATTGCAGGTCACAAGTTGTGTCGGTCCTGATTACATGTCCAACCAGTTGGACATCAATGAGAAAATGCGTGCTATCCTCATTGACTGGTTGATTGAGGTAGGCACTAAATATGATAAAGTGACACTTGACATTTGAAACCATCGTCTTCCATTTTCCTCTTTTACAAACTTCTTGTTTTAAATCTTTCCTCCGCAGGTGCACTATAAGTTTGAATTAATGGACGAGACGCTTTTTCTGACCATAAACATTATAGATAGGTTCTTAGAACGACAGACAGTAATAAGGAAGAAGCTTCAGCTGGTTGGAGTTACAGCAATGCTTCTTGCTTGCAAGTACGAAGAAGTCTCTGTTCCGGTTGTTGAGGATTTAATTCTAATCTCCGACAGAGCCTACACGAGGAATGAAGTTCTTGCAATGGTGATAGTCTTTGATTCTTCTCGTCAAAAATTTTCCTATATGTAGTCCTTCCTAGGCTTCTTGGTGATTCTGTCAAATTTCCTAACTTATCCTTGGGTCTTTGAATGATGATATCTTGCCTTATGTTTTGCTTCTTAAGCGTAAAATTATCGTCTTTGTTTCTTAGTGGTTGCTCTATCTCATGCTTTCTTATCTATTGGTGTGAGCAGGAAAAGTTGATCCTAAAAACCTTACAGTTCAACATGTCCGTGCCGACTCCTTATGTCTTCATGAGAAGGTTTCTCAAGGCAGCTCAATCTGATATACAGGTAAGACTGTCTTTCCCTTGATATCAAACAAGAAACATCATTCACCAGAAACAAAAGTTCTGATGGAGAAATCGCTTGCCTGTGATGTGGATCAGCAGCTAGAGCTTCTTTCTTTTTTCATCATCGAGCTTTGTCTGGTCGAGTACAAAATGCTCAAGTTCCGCCCTTCGTTGCTGGCTGCTGCTGCAATTTATACTGCACAGTGCACGCTCAAAGGGTTCAAGCATTGGAACAAAACTTGCGAACTACACACTACCTATCCAGAGGACCGGCTTCTGTGAGTTTTACTAGACTGGTTTTTCTCTTTCATTTTCTTTCAATCATATTCCTGTTCTTTATGTTGATTCCATACCCTTACCACAGTGAGTGCTCCATGCTGATGGTGGGCTTCCACCTCAAGGCTGGAACCGGGAAGCTAACCGGGGTGCACAGGAAATACAGTACTTTCAAGTATGGATGTGCAGCAAAATCAGAACCAGCTCTCTTTTTACTGAATGCTGGTCTCTGATGCCCATGGACAAACAAGGATGGTAACTTGACCCAACTGGATAAATTTCTCACTCTAACTTGGCACCGGCAGATGCATGGACTTGTCAAGTGTAGCAAAGTTGTGGGATGAAGCAACAGAAGTTGCAAGTTAGACTTTTAACTGGTTCTGTTGATCTGCATATATTTTATGATTCTAAATTTGAGAGTTACACCAGCTGATAACTTGTTTTAACCACTTGTCATGCTTCCAGATGTAATATTAAATTTGCTAAATAAGTTTAGCCCTTTGAATTCAAATTGGCTGGAAATTCTTTGTAAGTTGCACATCAAAACAGTTGATATAAGATGGTGATGCTGAATGAGTTTGTGAGACTTGCAGTTGTAAGCCTATATTAGCTTTCTTTTGCTGATGATGTAAAGAAGAATCACCTCAATTTTATTTCCTTTTTCAACTTTATCGTCAGGTAAATGAACTCGATGTATCTTAATATTATCGTCGTCAAGGACCAACATAATCTAAAATAATGATACAATTTGATGAGATATTTTAAAAATAATGTTTTTCTAGTATGGATTATTGACTAAATGACGATGAGCTTAAACAAGTATTATAGGTACCATGTGCCTATTTACTTGACCTTAAGCAATAATTCAAATATTTAATTCAAGTTAATGGTAGCAGACCCATCAATCATCAAAACTTTATAGCACCTCAAAAGAAATAAAAATGACAAAATACAGATGGAGAACGAGATGTTTGCTGTTCATAAAGGTCCTTATTTCACTGAGCATTTTGAGAGAGATTCATTTCCTTTTTCAACCATGTCAATTTCTCGTTAGGTAAATGAACTCGATATATCTTAATATTATCGTTGTAGGACCAACATAATCTAAAATAATGATACAATTTGATGAGATATTTTAAAAATAATGTTTTTCTAGTATGGATTATTGACTAAATGACGATGAGCTTAAACAAGTATTATAGGTACCATGTGCCTATTTACTTGACCTTAAGCAATAATTCAAATATTTAATTCAAGTTAATGGTAGCAGACTCATCAATCATCAAAACTTTATAGCACCTCAAAAGAAATAAAAATGACAAAATACAGATGGAGAACGAGATGTTTGCTGTTCATAAAGGTCCTTATTTCACTGAGCATTTTGAGAGAGATTGATCCTTCGTGACACTGTTAATCTCATTAAAACAAAATATCTTTGGACTGTTGGATAATATTTCTAATTTTTATATTTCTATAGGTCATCAGTGTGTCATCCATCTAGACAAGAAAAAGACAATAATCACTAAAGTCTAAACAACTCTTGATCGAAGCGACGTGTTCGGCTAAGTTTCTGACGTGACACCTTCTGAGAATTTAGAGAACAGCAAAGAAATGGCAGACGATTCTGATAATTTTCCAGATTATGGTGTCATTGTCTTCGCCAAAGTCATAAGCATGGCTCCGTTGGTCTTCCCAACCGCTCCGGTCTTCCAGCAGCGTACGCAATCGTTCCAGTAAGCAACGCTGTCAGAGGAGAAACCGATGCAGGATGCAGACGATTCGCTCTCTTTTGCCTTTTGTCTTTTGTCTTCTACTACTCGGGAAGAATCGACGCCACACACGACACTTTCGTTGGCGTCAGTGCAATTGCCTCTCACCTTGAAACTGCTGTCGGGTTCTCTGTTTTCTACCATCTGCGCCAGCAGTTGATATTTCTGCTTCTTGTTCTCTTTACACGGCGGTTGTCACTTGTCATGGTTGGACACACCCACATCCCCAGCCTCGTTATCTCTTGCGCTGCGTGCCACAGCCAGTGGTGCCGATGGCTCTGCCTTAAAATACGCTCCTTTGACTCGGTTTGTGCAGGGACGAAAGCATGGCAGCAGCAGTAAGGGAGCTTCTGCTTAGCTTCTCTTCTGCTGCTCTTCTTCTTCTGCTGCTGCTACTGCTCCTGGCGCAGCAGCCTCTCGTGTCATCTCTCAACGTCATCACCCATCTTCCGGGGTTCGAGGGGCCTCTTCCGTTCCATCTGGAAACAGGGTAAACTCTTCCTCTTCTCCTCTGTGTTCTTTTGTTTTCCTTCTCCTATGAATTATCCAGCTATCCATTAAGAAGAAGAATAGTCTTACTAATTACCATCATAAGCTTTAGATGAATCTATATGGGTTATAATTCTAGAGATTAAACTTAAGCAAAACAATAAACCAGAGAGTGGGAGTTTGTTTGGAATCCAATAACTCCAATCGATAACGAGGGTAGAAGCCGTCCCGTCCACAGGTCCATGTTTGTGGATCCTAAAGGCCTCAATCGAGCATCTTAGAACGCGATACATGCAAAAGGTTAGGAGTGTTTGTCTGACGTATGTGCAGCGACGAGGACCCAAAGCGAATGGCGACGACGATACCACGTTTAGCTGCGATGTGCTCATCGACACTCGATATGACAACACAGCACTGCCACTCCTTCGATCGCGGCACGGTTTGTTCCAAATCAATTCTACCTGCTTTTGATTTCGGTTTTGATTTGATCTACTAATTTCATTCGATAAAACAAAATAAAATACTTTACTAAGATTCAAGTCGATAAGCTTTAAATTTAGAATATTAATTATTATAGAATGAAACATATTTATGTTTATTTTTTATTTTTTATGTTTAATTATTTTAGAACCGTCTGATTCAATTCTAATTTCAAACCGGTTCGGTTCCGATTTGAGGTGAACCGTAGTCACCCCTACCGCCTAATCCTTTAAGTCAACTCCACCACCATGGGAGGTGTTCTTGGGGATGATGATGATGATGATGACGACGTAGTAGTAGCAGCAGCGCTGGTTTATGTATATTTGTATTCTTTGAGATGAGAGCTGATGTGGTGTGTTTGCTCAGCTACGTGGACGTGGATGAAGCCCATGGCGTGCAGCTGTTCTACTACTTCATCAGGTCTGAGAGGAAGCCGGCGGATGACCCTCTCGTGGTGTGGATAACCGGCGGCCCTGGCTGCTCAGCTTTCTCCGGGTTAATGTTCGAGATAGGTAATGATGCCTGCACCAATCTCGTGGTCACCATGAGCCACGGCCTGATCCAGATGTCTTGCCTGTTAAACCCTATAAATGTTGAGGATGGAAACGCGAGAAAGATATTAACATGTCATGATCAAGACGGAAAGCGTTTTGAATGGCAATAAACGACGATTATGTCTTTCAATTTGCAGGATTTTTTATTATAAGGATTAAGAAGGAAAAAAAAAAAGAGACAGAAAGCGTTTTGACTGGCAATAAACGACGATTATGTCTATCAATTTGCAGGATTTTTTATGATAAGGATTAAGAAGGAAAAAATAAAAAGGAACAACAAGAACACAGCCTATGCATTCTTTTAGATGTTTATTTTGGTTTGGCAGGTCCTCTACAATTCGATGTAGCTGGGTACACCGATGGTCTTCTTCCTTCTTTGATCTACAATCCAATCTCCTGGACAAAGGTGTAGATCTCTTGCTGTTGCATTTAGTCTTCTTCTTCTTCACTATCAGCTGGCTTTGACATGGTTTTGGTGGACCCTCAGGTGTCAAGCATCATCTTTCTGGATTCACCAGTTGGGACTGGATTCTCCTATTCAAGCAGCGAACAAGGCTTACTCATCACTGATACCAAGTCTGCCATCCATGTCTACACATTTCTTAAGAAGGTAGATGCTACTACTCCAAGTCATGTCTTTTCTCCATTTCATCAAACCAGTGAGAGATAAAAGGGAGAATTAAGCTAACATTTGTGTGCAGTGGTATGTTGATCACCCATCATTCATCAAGAATCCTCTTTACATTGGTGGAGATTCCTATTCTGGCCTCCTTGTGCCAGTCATTGCTCAATATATTTCAGATGGTAAACCGCTACACTTGTTTTGTTTGCATCCTGTTAATGCATTTATGAACCGGAACAAAAGCTCATCCATCCATGCCACAGGAAATGAAGCTGGAGATGGGTTGCACTTCAATCTCAAGGTTTAGAGCTTCCTAGCAAAGCTTTGTCTTCTTACATGAGCATTATTCTGAGATTGATTGCTCATGGTTTCAGGGATACCTTGTTGGCAACCCTAGTACAGATGGAGAGTATGATGGGAATGCAATAATCCCTTATGTTCATGGGATGGGTCTAATTTCCGATGAGCTTTATGAGGTGATTAGTTTGTCTTAATCTTTTCCATTAATCTGAAGAAAATTAATGATAAGTCTTACGTCATAAGATTTATGATGATTAAGTCCAGCAATCACCACAGTAAGCAATCGCTATATTAATGCATCTTATGTTCTTCTAGCTTACCAACATATCACAATGTGTGACAGAGATCAATTCCTCTGAAGAACCTTTCATGTTGTATGCATTATACTTAAAGACTCATCTCTCGAGCATTGATCTGGTCTGGTTTGGTTTCTCTTAGGCAACAAAGAGGAGTTGTGGAGAGCAGTATCAGAGTCCTAGAAATGCAGAGTGTGCGAGTTGCCTACAAGCTGTGAGTCAGGTGAGGAGGATGCAGCATGCCTTTTGATCACGCTACTCGACCAAGAACAATCTCTCATGGCGATGCAAATTCGCAGGGTCTCTTTGGCATCAACAATGTCCATATCCTGGAGCCTCTGTGCTTCTTCGCGAGCCCGAAACGAAACATACTGACTGCAGACAGAAGGAAATTGCTTGAAGAACACCTCGAGCAGCCCTTGTCAAAGTCTGATCTCCCTTTGCAGTGTAGGGTAAGCCCTTTCCTCTTTCTCAAACCTAAACTACGTTTCAGAAAGCTTCTCCTGGAGAAGAAGAATCCATATGTCATCATTGGTGAACCTTCTTATCAGAGTTCTGGATATGTGCTCTCCTACTTCTGGGCCAACAATGACACCGTGAGAGAAGCGCTTGGCGTTCGCGAGGTATGTGTGAGATCAAGAGGAAGTTCCATAGGAACATGGCTGAATTCTAAAGGTTTTCATGCCGATGGCAAGCAGGGAACCAAGCAAATCTGGGTGAGGTGCAACTACGGCATCAACTACACGAACGATGTGCCGAGTTCTCTCAAGTATCATCTCTCCCTCACCAGCAGAGGATACCGAGCTCTGGCATACAGGTGAAGCCCTTGCCGCTGTTGGCATCATGCATGGTTGTTTATGAGAGGCATTTACTCTTCTTCTGGCACGCAGCGGCGACCATGACATGAGCGTGCCATTTGTGGGGACACAGGCGTGGATCAGATCTCTCAACTTCTCCATCGTGGACGATTGGCGATCGTGGTTTGTGGATGGCCAAGTCGCAGGGTGAGCCTCTACAGTCACAGAAATCTTTAGCTTCAGTCGCATCATCTTGCTCACGAGGTTGCTGTCATCTCAGATTCACGAGGAGTTACTCCAATAACCTCACTTTTGTGACCATCAAAGTAAGTTCGTTCCGGTGGATTTTGCTTGATCAGCATGAACTCTCTCCTTAACCTTTTCGATCTTGTTCCGTAGGGTGGTGGTCACACAGCTCCAGAGTACAAGCCAAAGGAATGCTTAGCGATGGTCGACCGGTGGTTTGCTGGTTCCCCACTCTGATATCGTCGTCACCTTCAACCTGTTTCTTGACGGCCATCGCGAGTTGATACAGAGCTTGATTCCTAGCAAGAACAGAGATTGTGGCTATGACATTATGAGCTGACTTATACTTCTAAATAAGTGATTAAATAAAGAGAATATTCATGAATTATTCTTCGGTGATTAAGCATTGCCGAAAAATAATTCTCATTGTAGGAAATATCTGATACCATCTTCAAAATTATATCCTTTCTATTTGAGGATAAGAGTGACCGAAAGTTATTTATTTCTCTACTCCTCAATTAATATAGGACTAAATGTCTTTAGTATTCAAATCAAATCGGTTCATTTGATTTACTTAATTGATTAATTGATTTATATTTTATATTTTATATTTTTTTAAATGAATTCGTTCGAATTGGATTCCCATAGTAAGACTTATAACTGCCACCTTGTGGCGCTTCGCCATCTCCCTCAGCTGAAACTTTTGGATCTTTCCGGTGGAAGTCTTAGGCAGCTCCTCCACGAACACCACCTTCTTTGGCACCATGAAGTGCGACATGCTCGCCCGGCAGTAAGCGATGATGTCCTCCTCCTTTATGCTCTGCTCTGCTCCTCCTCCGCATCCCTTCTTCAGAGTCACGAAGGCGCACGGCGTCTCGCCCCAGCGCGGGTGCGGCATCGCCACCACCGCCGCCTCCATTACCATGGGGTGCTTGTACAGCACCGTCTCCACCTCCACGCTGCTTATGTTCTCCCCGCCTGAGATGATCACGTCCTTGGACCGGTCCTTGATCTCCAGGTACCCGTCTGGGTGCACCACCGCGACGTCCCCGGTGAAGAACCACCCGCCCTTGAACGCCTCTGCTGTGTCCTTGCTGTTCTTGTAGTAGCCCTTCATGATGCTGCTTCCCCGGAGCACGATCTCTCCCACCGACCTACCGTCGCGGGGGACGCTGGCCATCGTCTTGGCGTCCTTCACGTCGACGTCCGCGAGCGTGAGCACGCTGATCCCCTGCCGAGCCTTGAGCGCCGCCCGCTCCTCGGGGGATCTCTATGACATTATGAGCTGACTTATACTTCTAAATAAGTGATTAAATAAAGAGAATATTCATGAATTATTCTTCGGTGATTAAGCATTGCCGAAAAATAATTCTCATTGTAGGAAATATCTGATACCATCTTCAAAATTGTATCCTCTCTATTTGAGGATAAGAGTGACTGAAAGTTATTTATTTCTTTACTCCTCAATATAGGACTAAATGTCTTTAGTATTCAAATAAATAGAATCGGTTCATTTGATTTACTTAATTGGTTAACTGATTTATAATTTATAATTTATATTTTTTTAAATGAATTCGTTCGAATTGGATTCCCATAGTAAGACTTATAAAAGTAGGATTATATCATTTATTAAATTATAATATTAAAATTGAATCAAGATAGTGTCTTTGGATTGGTTTGATTAATCGATTAATGACTTAAAAAATGAACTGGATTAAATTGATACTTTTTAAATTAAAATTGATTCGATTTGATCTTAAATGATTAACCGACACGAGAACGAGTCTTCTATATGATATGACATATTCTGGTACCATCTTTGTGGTAACAGTCAGCAATCATGTCAATGCCAACGTGGAGCCTTATGGCTAATATTGTGCATTGCGTCAACGTAACACCTCGAACTTAGATGGGAGGGCTGCCTGTTCTTGCACTCTCCGAGGTCGTACGAGACGACGCTGCATAGCACAAAGCTGCTCCGGAAAGCTCGAAACAATGTCACACGACGTGGATCCGTGGAGGTCGGTTGGTGCTCGCACAAGAGGTATAAGCCGGTCGCCCGAGGAGACAGTCGCCATTAATATATCGATCGATCCTCATTCGCAGGTATAAAAGCCAATCCCCTGATCAACGTCAGGGGAATGACTTCTATACACATTTAACTCATTTTTATTCCACTCAACTCTACCTTAGTTTTCGAAGGGGTTGAGTCAGGAAACCCCCTCTCGACCTCGGCCTATGTGCAAAAGCCCGGCAACAAAGAAGCAGGCCACTCGCTAAGTAAAAAGATTATACTCGGGAGACGTGGCTCAAACTCAACCTGACCCGACACTCGTTTTCACCACTCGAGTATCTACATGGACAACCTTGCACATTCGAGATTGGACCGAGCTACGGTGTAAAAATTCATTAACACTATCGAACAAGAATCATTTATAATTTTTAAAATTAAATTATTGAAAAGCTGATTTAGGCTAAACTAGTTCTGGATCGATTCATCGTACTTGACATGAATTGTTTAAATAAGTAAATTATCTTTATGAGAAATAAATAGATGATCAGGACCTCAACATAAACTAAGAATAAGACAAATGACATCTTTTAAGAAACTCAACATTTACAGGATTGGACGTGGTAATGTTAGTGAGTAGAATGGTTGGAGGAACCGTTGGTCTGTGCATGGAGAAATAAAGTTGAAAGTTACCATACCTTAATGTTGACCATGAGGCACACTGAGTTGACCTGCATGGAAAGCTTAAGTCTAGTCAAAGTTCAAAGCGATTTTAGAATTGAACATTGATCGAAGACGAGGAGAATTTAGACACTTTCTTATCTTGAAGCATGAAACACGGAAATTCCATTGAAAGCACTAGGAATTATCACCAGATTTCTCCAAGCTTGTTTGTCAAGTCATCGTCACGAAGAAGAGAGGTATAATGAATATAATTAATATTGAAAATTATTATGATACAAGTATATCAGAATAATATATAAACTAAATGCAAAATCTCTTTTGGCTTATTACACGAGGCTTAGGTAATTAAGGGAACAACCAATTTGATTGATAAACATGAATGTAATGTGTTCATAGGCGTGACATCGCCAGGGCTTGCTCTCGTTGCGGCTCCACCTGGTGCTTAGCCTTGTACGGAAGCTGGGACTCGGTGCACCCGGGTTTAGGCTTCGGCGGTCTCTCTGCCACCTTGTGGCGCTTCGCCATCTCCCTCAGCTGAAACTTTTGGATCTTTCCGGTGGAAGTCTTGGGCAGCTCCTCCACGAACACCACCTTCTTTGGCACCATGAAGTGCGACATGGTCGCCCGGCAGTACGCGATGATGTCCTCCTCCTTTATGCTCTGCTCTGCTCCTCCTCCGCATCCCTTCTTCAGAGTCACGAAGGCGCACGGCGTCTCGCCCCAGCGCGGGTGCGGCATCGCCACCACCGCCGCCTCCATTACCATGGGGTGCTTGTACAGCACCGTCTCCACCTCCACGCTGCTTATGTTCTCCCCGCCTGAGATGATCACGTCCTTGGACCGGTCCTTGATCTCCAGGTACCCGTCTGGGTGCACCACCGCGACGTCCCCGGTGAAGAACCACCCGCCCTTGAACGCCTCTGCTGTGTCCTTGCTGTTCTTGTAGTAGCCCTTCATGATGCTGCTTCCCCGGAGCACGATCTCTCCCACCGACCTACCGTCGCGGGGGACGCTGGCCATCGTCTTGGCGTCCTTCACGTCGACGTCCGCGAGCGTGAGCACGCTGATCCCCTGCCGCGCCTTGAGCGCCGCCCGCTCCTCGGGGGGTCTCCGGTCCCACTCCGCCCGCCACTCGCACACGAGCGCCGGCCCAGTCGCTTCGGTCAGCCCGTAGGCGTGCGTCACCTTGAACCCCATGCTCTCGATCTTCTCGAGCAGCGGCGCTGGAGGCGGAGCGCCGCCGGTCAGCACCTGAACGGGAGAGGCAATGGGAGGCCGCTCGGACTGGCCGGTCTCGAGGAGGATGGTGAAGACGATGGGAGCGCAGCACATGTGGGTGACACGATGGTCGGCAATGGCTCGGTACATATCGGCGGCGGACGTGTTGCGGATGCACACATTGACACCGCCACGGGCGGCGACGCCCCACGTGAAGGTCCACCCGTTGCAGTGGAACATGGGGAGGGACCAGAGGTAAACAGGCTCGCTCCCGACGCCCCACTGGAGGAGCAGGCTGATGGCGCTGAGGTACGCGCCGCGGTGGCTATAGACAACCCCCTTGGGGGCGGACGTGGTGCCGGAGGTAACTCTACCTTAGTTTTCGAAGGGGTTGAGTCAGGAAACCCCCTCTCGACCTCGGCCTATGTGCAAAAGCCCGGCAACAAAGAAGCAGGCCACTCGCTAAGTAAAAAGATTATACTCGGGAGACGTGGCTCAAACTCAACCTGACCCGACACTCGTTTTCACCACTCGAGTATCTACATGGACAACCTTGCACATTCGAGATTGGACCGAGCTACGGTGTAAAAATTCATTAACACTATCGAACAAGAATCATTTATAATTTTTAAAATTAAATTATTGAAAAGCTGATTTAGGCTAAACTAGTTCTGGATCGATTCATCGTACTTGACATGAATTTCGACCGGTGGTTTGCTGGTTCCCCACTCTGATATCGTCGTCACCTTCAACCTGTTTCTTGACGGCCATCACGAGTTGATGATACAGTGCTTGATTCCCAGCAAGAACAGAGATTGTGGCTATGACATTATGAGCTGACTTATACTTCTAAATAAGTGATTAAATAAAGAGAATATTCATGAATTATTCTTCGGTGATTAAGCATTGCCGAAAAATAATTCTCATTGTAGGAAATATCTGATACCATCTTCAAAATTGTATCCTCTCTATTTGAGGATAAGAGTGACTGAAAGTTATTTATTTCTTTACTCCTCAATATAGGACTAAATGTCTTTAGTATTCAAATAAATAGAATCGGTTCATTTGATTTACTTAATTGGTTAACTGATTTATAATTTATAATTTATATTTTTTTAAATGAATTCGTTCGAATTGGATTCCCATAGTAAGACTTATAAAAGTAGGATTATATCATTTATTAAATTATAATATTAAAATTGAATCAAGATAGTGTCTTTGGATTGGTTTGATTAATCGATTAATGACTTAAAAAATGAACTGGATTAAATTGATACTTTTTAAATTAAAATTGATTCGATTTGATCTTAAATGATTAACCGACACGAGAACGAGTCTTCTATATGATATGACATATTCTGGTACCATCTTTGTGGTAACAGTCAGCAATCATGTCAATGCCAACGTGGAGCCTTATGGCTAATATTGTGCATTGCGTCAACGTAACACCTCGAACTTAGATGGGAGGGCTGCCTGTTCTTGCACTCTCCGAGGTCGTACGAGACGACGCTGCATAGCACAAAGCTGCTCCGGAAAGCTCGAAACAATGTCACACGACGTGGATCCGTGGAGGTCGGTTGGTGCTCGCACAAGAGGTATAAGCCGGTCGCCCGAGGAGACAGTCGCCATTAATATATCGATCGATCCTCATTCGCAGGTATAAAAGCCAATCCCCTGATCAACGTCAGGGGAATGACTTCTATACACATTTAACTCATTTTTATTCCACTCAACTCTACCTTAGTTTTCGAAGGGGTTGAGTCAGGAAACCCCCTCTCGACCTCGGCCTATGTGCAAAAGCCCGGCAACAAAGAAGCAGGCCACTCGCTAAGTAAAAAGATTATACTCGGGAGACGTGGCTCAAACTCAACCTGACCCGACACTCGTTTTCACCACTCGAGTATCTACATGGACAACCTTGCACATTCGAGATTGGACCGAGCTACGGTGTAAAAATTCATTAACACTATCGAACAAGAATCATTTATAATTTTTAAAATTAAATTATTGAAAAGCTGATTTAGGCTAAACTAGTTCTGGATCGATTCATCTTACTTGACATGAATTCTTTAAATAAGTAAATTATCTTTATGAGAAATAAATAGATGATCAGGACCTCAACATAAACTAAGAATAAGACAAATGACATCTTTTAAGAAACTCAACATTTACAGGATTGGACGTGGTAATGTTAGTGAGTAGAATGGTTGGAGGAACCGTTGGTCTGTGCATGGAGAAATAAAGTTGAAAGTTACCATACCTTAATGTTGACCATGAGGCACACTGAGTTGACCTGCATGGAAAGCTTAAGTCTAGTCAAAGTTCAAAGCGATTTTAGAATTGAACATTGATCGAAGACGAGGAGAATTTAGACACTTTCTTATCTTGAAGCATGAAACACGGAAATTCCATTGAAAGCACTAGGAATTATCACCAGATTTCTCCAAGCTTGTTTGTCAAGTCATCGTCACGAAGAAGAGAGGTATAATGAATATAATTAATATTGAAAATTATTATGATACAAGTATATCAGAATAATATATAAACTAAATGCAAAATCTCTTTTGGCTTATTACACGAGGCTTAGGTAATTAAGGGAACAACCAATTTGATTGATAAACATGAATGTAATGTGTTCATAGGCGTGACATCGCCAGGGCTTGCTCTCGTTGCGGCTCCACCTGGTGCTTAGTCTTGTACGGAAGCTGGGACTCGGTGCACCCGGGTTTAGGCTTCGGCGGTCTCTGCTTCGCCATCTCCCTCAGCTGAAACTTTTGGATCTTTCCGGTGGAAGTCTTTGGCAGCTCCTCCACGAACACCACCTTCTTTGGCACCATGAAGTGCGACATGCTCGCCCGGCAGTAAGCGATGATGTCCTCCTCCTTTATGCTCTGCTCTGCACCTCCTCCGCATCCCTTCTTCAGCGTCACGAAGGCGCACGGCGTCTCGCCCCAGCGCGGGTGCGGCATCGCCACCACCGCCGCCTCCATTACCATGGGGTGCTTGTACAGCACCGTCTCCACCTCCACGCTGCTTATGTTCTCCCCGCCTGAGATGATCACGTCCTTGGACCGGTCCTTGATCTCCAGGTACCCGTCTGGGTGCACCACCGCGACGTCCCCGGTGAAGAACCACCCGCCCTTGAACGCCTCTGCTGTGTCCTTGCTGTTCTTGTAGTAGCCCTTCATGATGCTGCTTCCCCGGAGCACGATCTCTCCCACCGACCTACCGTCGCGGGGGACGCTGGCCATCGTCTTGGCGTCCTTCACGTCGACGTCCGCGAGCGTGAGCACGCTGATCCCCTGCCGAGCCTTGAGCGCCGCCCGCTCCTCGGGGGATCTCCGGTCCCACTCCGCCCGCCACTCGCACACGAGCGCCGGCCCAGTCGCTTCGGTCAGCCCGTAGGCGTGCGTCACGTTGAACCCCATGCGCTCGATCTTCTCGAGCAGCGGCGCTGGAGGCGGAGCGCCGCCGGTCAGCACCTGAACGGGAGAGGCAATGGGAGGCCGCTCGGACTGGCCGGTCTCGAGGAGGATGGTGAAGACGATGGGAGCGCAGCACATGTGGGTGACACGATGGTCGGCAATGGCGCGGTACATATCGGCGGCCGACGTGTTGCGGATGCACACATTGACACCGCCACGGGCGGCGACGCCCCATGTGAAGGTCCACCCGTTGCAGTGGAACATGGGGAGGGACCAGAGGTAAACAGGCTCGCTCCCGACGCCCCACTGGAGGAGCAGGCTGATGGCGCTGAGGTACGCGCCGCGGTGGCTATAGACAACCCCCTTGGGGGCGGACGTGGTGCCGGAGGTGTAGTTGAGGGCGATGGGATCCCACTCGTCGTCGAGCCGGGGTAGCTCGTGGAACGGGTTCCCGCCGGCGACGAGCTGCTCGTACTCCAGCTCTCCCAGCCGAGTGCCGGTCGGTGCATCGATGTCATCGATGACCACGACCAGTGGAAGCTGGGAAGTGTCGGCGTCGCCCAGCAGAAGCTTGAGGGCGCTTACAGCGAGGGGGACGTATTGGTAGTCGACGAAGAAGACCTTAGCCTCGGAGTGCTTAAGGATGGTGGCGATGTTCTTGCAGTCGAGACGAGTGTTTATGGTGTTGAGCACCGCGCCCGCCATGGGCACGGCGAAGTGCATCTCATACATGGCCGGAATGTTGGGTGCCAGGACTGAAACCTGCATATATAAACCACGTTAGAAACTTAGGTGAGATCAACAGCACTGAAAGAATGATCGTTCTAGACACACATACCACATCATTCTTGGAGATGCTCAGCTTCCGGAGGGAGGAAGCGAGGCGGCGGCAGCGCTCGTAAGTTTGCTTCCACGTGAAGCGCGTGCGCTCATAGACGACCGACGTGCGGTCGGAGTACACGGCGGCTGCCCTCTCCAAGAAGGTGATGGGGCTGAGGGGAACGTAATTAGCTGGGCACTTTCCTAGGCTATCCATCACTGGTTGTAGCTGTCGTGACAGAAGTTGGAGAGGGAAAAAAGGATGCAGATGGAGATGAGTTGGGAACAATGGGAATGGCGAACGCGAGTGAGTTCTTTGTGCCTTTATATAGAGAGAGAAGAGGGGAGTCTCTCCTCAATGAGCTCGACAACTTGGTAGCGAACTTGTGGAGAAGTTGGAGGGCAAGTGCACGAGAAACCCAACATGCCGGTTGAGGGTTTGAACGTGGACTGTTGACCAAACACTGCTAATGAATGACTGACCCACTGGTCATAAATATTCACATGACTTGCATGTTCGTAGTCGAATAATCGACGCCGATGGTCCTTTCAGAATCCAGCAACAAAGTAGAATAAACGAACAGGTTGCAGGTCAAGATGTTGTTCTTTCGTGCCTGTTGGCCATCCCCTTCTCTTTTCCTTGTGGTTGGAGTAGGTTTCTAGGAAGAACGCAAGCGAGCAGTGTCTTTGGACTGGTTTGATTAATTGATTAATGACTTAAAAAATGAACTAGATTAAATTGATATTTTTAAAATTAAAATTGATTTGATTTGATCTTAAATGATTAATCGACTCAAGAACGAGTATTCTATATGATATGACATATTTTGGTACCACCTCTGCGGTAACAGTCAACAATCATGTCAGCGCCAACGTGGAGCCTTAGGACTAATATGGTGCGTTGCGTCGATGTAACACCTCGAACTTGGATGGGAGGGCTGCCTGTTCCCGCACCCTCCGAGGTAGTATGAGACGATGCTGCATAGCACAAAGTTGCTCCAGAAAGCTCGGAACAACGTCACGCAACGTGGATCCGTGGAGGTCGGTCGGTGCTCGCACAAGAGGTATAAGCCGGTCGCTTGAGGAGTCGGTCGCCATTAATATATCGTGTACGATCGATCCTCGTTCGCAGGTTGATGAGGTAAGTTTTCGGTTCCCAGGTGAGTCACCCCCAATGCCACACGCCACCAACGCCGCACGCCATGACCCTGCCAATGTCAAAATCCGACGCTGCACACCGTCGGAGCCCCACGGCGCACGCTTCGACGGACTTCATACCAAGGCACTATGCGATTCTGAGGGCTCAGGGCAATGCCATTTGAGGTTGTCCGAGCACCCCCGAAGACGCCAACTCGCCGACAAGGGTCTCCGGGGAAAAAGGGGGGGGGGGAACCTCACACGATGGCATAAAAGCCCCACGGTGGGCGCCAGAGAAAGAGGTGGAACAACATTGGACTAACTTGCTCGTCGGAGAGGCCAAAGTCGGGGAACACCCGACGAAGGCCATTTTTGTAGGAAGGAGGCTTCCCCCAATCAGCGGACGTTTCAACCCGGGAATCGCCACCCAGCGCACGAGTGGACGAGCTGTCATCCATCTCAAAGCTAGAAAGACGTGACCCATCGCCCGCGGCGCTCGGATCGACGGACCAAGGAACACCGATCAATACTTCCTCATCAGGGCCCAACCGACCCAGCCGGCCCGACCCCTGCCCGAGGCGCTTCGAAACAGTCATCCCGGAGCGGCCAGTGCCCGACCTAAGGGACACCTCCCCGTCATACAAGAGCAGATCAGTGAGCTGCTCCAAATCCCGACCAACGCCTCCCGACATCCCCGCCCGAGGGCGCATCCACCTCATCATTCCACTTACCCCCCAAAGAACTCATGATATTGGCCCACGGACCTAACCGTGCTGACTCATCAGCCACGGTACTTTTGTTCACTAACACAGGTATAAAAGCCAACCCCCGGATCGATGTCAGGGGAATGACTTCTATACACATTTAACTCATTTTTATTCCACTCGACTCTAACTTAGCTTTCGGAGGGGTCGAGTCAGGAAACCCCCTCTCGACCTCGGCTTGTGTGCAGAAGCCCGACAACAAAGACGCAGGCCACTCGATAAGTAAAAAGATCGCACTCGGGAGACGATGCTCAAACTCAACCTAACCCGACACTCGTTTTCACCACCCGAGTATCCATATGGACAACCTTGCACATCCGGGATTGGACCGAGTCACAGCGTAAAGATTCATTAACACAATCGAACAAGAATCATTTATAATTTTTAAAATTAAATTATTGATAAGCTGATTTAGGCTAAACTAGTTCTGGATCGATTCATCTTACTTGACATGAATTCTTTAAATAAGTAAATTATCTTTATGAGAAATAAATAGATGATCAGGACCTCAACATAAACTAAGAATAAGACAAATGACATCTTTTAAGAAACTCAACATTTACAGGATTGGACGTGGTAATGTTAGTGAGTAGAATGGTTGGAGGAACCGTTGGTCTGTGCATGGAGAAATAAAGTTGAAAGTTACCATACCTTAATGTTGACCATGAGGCACACTGAGTTGACCTGCATGGAAAGCTTAAGTCTAGTCAAAGTTCAAAGCGATTTTAGAATTGAACATTGATCGAAGACGAGGAGAATTTAGACACTTTCTTATCTTGAAGCATGAAACACGGAAATTCCATTGAAAGCACTAGGAATTATCACCAGATTTCTCCAAGCTTGTTTGTCAAGTCATCGTCACGAAGAAGAGAGGTATAATGAATATAATTAATATTGAAAATTATTATGATACAAGTATATCAGAATAATATATAAACTAAATGCAAAATCTCTTTTGGCTTATTACACGAGGCTTAGGTAATTAAGGGAACAACCAATTTGATTGATAAACATGAATGTAATGTGTTCATAGGCGTGACATCGCCAGGGCTTGCTCTCGTTGCGGCTCCACCTGGTGCTTAGCCTTGTACGGAAGCTGGGACTCGGTGCACCCGGGTTTAGGCTTCGGCGGTCTCTCTGCCACCTTGTGGCGCTTCGCCATCTCCCTCAGCTGAAACTTTTGGATCTTTCCGGTGGAAGTCTTGGGCAGCTCCTCCACGAACACCACCTTCTTTGGCACCATGAAGTGCGACATGCTCGCCCGGCAGTAAGCGATGATGTCCTCCTCCTTTATGCTCTGCTCTGCACCTCCTCCGCATCCCTTCTTCAGCGTCACGAAGGCGCACGGCGTCTCGCCCCAGCGCGGGTGCGGCATCGCCACCACCGCCGCCTCCATTACCATGGGGTGCTTGTACAGCACCGTCTCCACCTCCACGCTGCTTATGTTCTCCCCGCCTGAGATGATCACGTCCTTGGACCGGTCCTTGATCTCCAGGTACCCGTCTGGGTGCACCACCGCGACGTCCCCGGTGAAGAACCACCCGTCCTTGAACGCCTCTGCTGTGTCCTTGCTGTTCTTGTAGTAGCCCTTCATGATGCTGCTTCCCCGGAGCACGATCTCTCCCACCGACCTACCGTCGCGGGGGACGCTGGCCATCGTCTTGGCGTCCTTCACGTCGACGTCCGCGAGCGTGAGCACGCTGATCCCCTGCCGAGCCTTGAGCGCCGCCCGCTCCTCGGGGGATCTCCGGTCCCACTCCGCCCGCCACTCGCACACGAGCGCCGGCCCAGTCGCTTCGGTCAGCCCGTAGGCGTGCGTCACGTTGAACCCCATGCGCTCGATCTTCTCGAGCAGCGGCGCTGGAGGCGGAGCGCCGCCGGTCAGCACCTGAACGGGAGAGGCAATGGGAGGCCGCTCGGACTGGCCGGTCTCGAGGAGGATGGTGAAGACGATGGGAGCGCAGCACATGTGGGTGACACGATGGTCGGCAATGGCTCGGTACATATCGGCGGCGGACGTGTTGCGGATGCACACATTGACACCGCCACGGGCGGCGACGCCCCACGTGAAGGTCCACCCGTTGCAGTGGAACATGGGGAGGGACCAGAGGTAAACAGGCTCGCTCCCGACGCCCCACTGGAGGAGCAGGCTGATGGCGCTGAGGTACGCGCCGCGGTGGCTATAGACAACCCCCTTGGGGGCGGACGTGGTGCCGGAGGTGTAGTTGAGGGCGATGGGATCCCACTCGTCGTCGAGCCGGGGTAGCTCGTGGAACGGGTTCCCGCCGGCGACGAGCTGCTCGTACTCCAGCTCTCCCAGCCGAGTGCCGGTCGGTGCATCGATGTCATCGATGACCACGACCAGTGGAAGCTGGGAAGTGTCGGCGTCGCCCAGCAGAAGCTTGAGGGCGCTTACAGCGAGGGGGACGTATTGGTAGTCGACGAAGAAGACCTTAGCCTCGGAGTGCTTAAGGATGGTGGCGATGTTCTTGCAGTCGAGACGAGTGTTTATGGTGTTGAGCACCGCGCCCGCCATGGGCACGGCGAAGTGCATCTCATACATGGCCGGAATGTTGGGTGCCAGGACTGAAACCTGCATATATAAACCACGTTAGAAACTTAGGTGAGATCAACAGCACTGAAAGAATGATCGTTCTAGACACACATACCACATCATTCTTGGAGATGCTCAGCTTCCGGAGGGAGGAAGCGAGGCGGCGGCAGCGCTCGTAAGTTTGCTTCCACGTGAAGCGCGTGCGCTCATAGACGACCGACGTGCGGTCGGAGTACACGGCGGCTGCCCTCTCCAAGAAGGTGATGGGGGCACCAGTCCTATTTGTAAAGAAAAAACATGGTACAATGCGCTTCTCCATATACTATAGGGAGTTGAATAGGGTGATTATTAAAAATAAATATCTACTCATAGAATTGATGACTTCTTTGATCAATTGTAAGGTACAATTATATTTTTTAAAATTGATTTAAGATCAGAATTTTTAGTGATGTCATTTGGTTTAATAAATATACTAGTCATTTTTATGAACTTAGTGAATAAGGTATTCAGGAAATATCTAAATAGATTTGTGATAGTTTTTATTGATGACATTTTGATATAGGAGGAATATGCAAAATATTTAAGAATAACTTTGAGTATTTTGAAGGAAAAATAATTATATGAAAACTTTAAGAAGTGTGAATTTTGGCTAGAAAAGATAACATTCCTTGGGCATAATATATCTGAGGAAGGGATCTCAATGTATCTAGCTAAGGTGGA